>CM044005.1:49948243-50028243 GCA_024085815.1 Flaveria linearis
TGTTGTGTTGTAACTGCTACCCTTCACCGGTCCTGCATTTGGTATCAGAGCTTTCCAGGCTCTTGATATAAGATCTCACCATCTTAAGATCCCTCACAAACACAATTACTTAACAACTCAAATGGCAACTCTTTCTAAAGCTGATATGGAAACTAGTACCATGACCAAGTCCCTACTGATCACTCCTGAAGACTTCGACACATGGTGCACAAGAATGGAAGGCTTCATCAAGTGTCAAGACTCAAGGATGTGGGACTCAGTTGTTAATGGTCCTTTCATACCAAGCACTACTTCTGCTACTGTTAATCGTATCATACCAAAAGATGTGGATGATTACTCAGAAGAAGACAAGAAAAGAATAGAGCTTGATCAAAGGGCCATGACTTCTCTTCAAACTTCTCTTCCAAACTCCATCTACAGAGGCTTCAAGAAGTGCAAGACAGCTAAAGATTTATGGGAAGCACTGAAGCTCATGTATGAGGGATCCAAGGAAACTAAAGAGAACAAGAATGATCTTTTAAAGCAGCAGTTTGAGAACTTCACTTTCAAGGCTGGTGAGACCCTGACTCAACAATACTTCAGGTATGTTGAGATAGAGGACACTCTAGTGGATATTGGAGTAACTCTTGAGAACAGGGACATAGTAAGGAAGTTCATGTCTTCTCTTCCTAAACTATGGACACATTATTGTGTTGTGATCAAGAGAACTTCGGACCTTAAAACTCTTACTCTTATAGAGTTGTATGGTATCCTGAGTGCATTCCAGATGGAGATGAACATGCAAAACTCCTCTTGTAACTCCAATAACCAACTGAGTTCAGCTTTTCATGTGGATCAAAGGGAAAGCATTGAGCCACAACATCAATTGCTATGCTACCCTGACAACTCACAAAAGGGGCCTTTCATCACCTTCCCAGAGACACCAAGAGAAAGCTACACTCAAGGAAGTCCCTTCCAAGAGACAAGTTCTTCTCATGCCTTTATCTCAGCTGATGAAACCTCTAGCAACTTTCTCTTCACTCTTGAAGACCTGGACTGTATCCATCCAAATGATCTGGAGTATATGGAGATAGTTCAGCAAATGGCTCTTCTCACTCACAGGGCCAAGAAGTTCTACAAAAGGACTGGGAGAAAGTTTCCAAGCAATACATCGAGTGGAAAGTTTGGGTTGGACAAAAGCAAAGTAAAGTGCTACAACTGTAACCAGATGGGACACTTTGCAAGAGAGTGTAAGGCACCAAGAACAAATGGTGGCCAAACACAAACCAGACCAAACTACACTGAGAAAGCTCACCAGAATGAGAAGCCAAAGCAACAAGCTACAGTTGTTGTTGAAGAAGGAGGCTTTGACTGGAGCTTTCAGATAGAAGATGCATCTCCAAACCAAGCTCTTATGGCAGACCATGATGAAACCAAGGCATTGGAAAATCTTTGTTCTTCTTAATGGATTGCTAAAGTTAATAGATACAGGTCATATAACTTACAGCTGGGATCTGACCTTGAGTCCTTAAACATCTTAAAAGCTGATTTTAAAACAGTTGAAAATGATTATAAACTCAAAATAGAAGATTTAGAGAAAACCATTTCAACTCTTAAACACGAGCTAACAAATTACAGGCCTCAGATCAAAGATCTCATAGCTAAGTTAACTGAATGCCAGGCTGAGCTTATGATCAGCAAAGCTAAGGCAGAAAATTGTGTTCTTGAAGAAGAAACCTTCAGAACATAATATCCTCATCCTTGCATACAAAAGTGTATTATCAAAATAAATAGGGTCTGGGATCTAGTGAGATAGCTCCTCTACACACCATCTTGTCTATAAGATCTCCTAGGTATGGAACTTGTGAAGATGAGCTTCCCCTCATAGATCCTTTGACTGAAGAGGATGAAGAGGAGATGGTGAAGAATGACTCTGGTTTGAGTGAAGAAAAGCATTCTAAGAAGGGTTACCATTCCTCTGAGGAGAGTAAAGCTGTTGGGATGACCAATTCAAGAAGAAAGAACTTGATCAGGAAAGCCAAAAGAAAATCAAAGAAGGCTCAAGAAATCAAGGCCACTTTTGACTCTAAGCAGAAACAAGTTTTTATCTCTGCAGGGTTTAAAGTGTGTTGGACCAAAAGAACCAATGAGCCAGATCAGAAAAACCTCTAAGTCCCACAATACATCACAACAACTGCTGAAAGCTTCATCAGCTGTTTGACAAAGTCTGAAGACCTGAACAGCTGAAGATCAAAGTACTAAAGAACATCAACTGAAGACTCAAGTACTGAAGACTCAAGTACTGGAGACTCAAGTACTGAAGGAACAAGTACTGAAGGCACAAGTACTGAAGACTGAAGTACTGAAGATTCAAGTGCTGAGGTTTCAAGTACTGAAGACCATCAGCTGAAGTACAAAGTACTGAAGATCAACAGCTGAAGCACAAAGACTGAAGACAAAGACTGAAGACATCAGCTGATGAGAACTACTGAAGTTATCAGCTGATGAAACATCTGATGTTAAAGTCTGAAGACAAGTGCTGAAGCTTCAGAGTTTGTCACAACAGCTGAAGAAGTATTCTTTAGTTGTTGTGATGATTTACCTTTTAGCTTTTTCTTTTCAGTAATTGTAATTTTCTATTTCAGTAGTTTGTAAAACGACTGAAGAGTATGTTCTTCAGTCGTTGTAGTTTTCAGTAGTTTCTTTTCAGTTGTTGTAATAAGTAACACAACATTTTGTAAGAAGATATCAGCTGTTTGACATCTTCAGTAGTTTAGGTAGTTTCAGTAGTTTGTTAAAATAACGGTTTGATGTCACTATCAAGTGACATCAGCTGACGTCATTCTTCCTATAAAAGGAAGATGACCTAATTGTAATCCTTGCCGAAGTGTGTGATCTAATAGAAAACACCTTTTTGTAGAATTCCTCTCTTTCTCTATAACCTACTGTTACATTGATATATCTCTTGTGTTCTTAGTATAATTTGCTTAATTCTTGTGCTAAATCTGCTGCGAATACAACCTAATTGATCAAACTAGAGGCTGAGATCCTTTCAAATGGTATCAGAGCAGGTTAATCATTGATCGATTTAACAATTGATCATTGAAACTGCTCTTTTGCTATCTACGTTTGATCGAATTAGCAAATTTGCAAGAATCGGTTATAGAGATTGAGTTTCTGCTGCTTCTGGCCATTAAACTTGAGGTTCTCGTGATTTTGAGCTAGATTTGTTTTGTTTACATTGAATTTGCTTGAAGTCTGAGATGGCAACACCAACTAATGATCCTCACAATACTGGCTCCTCAACAAAGCCTCCGATGCTTGTGAGGAGTGAGTATAACATATGGCAACGTCGTATGCTCCATCACTTGTCTATCAACAGTACTGGTTGTTGGAAGTCAGTGGTACATGGACCATACAAGCCTATGGTGAGCGTTCCTGAATCAAATGAGAGGGTTCCAAAGAAACCTGATCAATATTCAGACGAAGATCTTAAGATGTTCGAGATTGATGCTAAAGCCCATGGAATTCTGGCCATGGCACTGCCTAATAAAATCTATTCAGGGCTTATGCATCATGAAACTGCTCATGATCTCTGGGTTGCTCTGAAGGAACAATTCGGAGGAACTGATGAGGTCTTAGCAAACACTATGGAAATCCTCGCCCAACAATATGAGACATTCTCTCATAGGAAGGGTGAGACTCTGACTCAACAGTTTGAGCGATTCTCTTGTTTGATTTCTGAATTGAAAATGGTTAAACAAGAGTATTCAAACAACCAGATGAACAACCGATTACTCAGATCACTGCCTGAGAGATGGGACACATACACTATTGTCCTACGCTCTAGTGCAAATCTGAGCACTCTATCTCTCACCCAACTTCATGGGAAACTGCTTACATTTGAAAGAGAGATAGAACAGAAAGGAAGTTGTCATCATCTGGTAAACTCACTGATGACTTTGTATCAGGCAATACTGCCCTGATAGGTCAGGAGTCAGAATATGCTGCATCAGAGAGTGCCTATGATGAGCATATTGATTTCTCTACCAATTCTGAACATGCTTTTGTTGGTGTTGATGGTAGTTCAGGAGGTAGCAGTGATAACCTGTGCTTTCTGATGGAGGATTTGAAGGGCATTCCAGATGATGATCTAGAAAAGATGGATATTTTGAGTCAAATGGCAATGATAAATATCAGATTTCAAAAGTTCTACAAAAGAACTGGCAGGAAATTTCCTGGTCTCTCTGGCAAAACCAAAGTTGGTTTTGACAAGAGCAAGTTGAGGTGTCACAAGTGCCAAAGGCTTGGACACTTTGCTAGAGAGTGTAGATCATCTGGATCTAACTCCTCTACACCCTTTGTGACTTTTCCAAGCAATAGCTCACAACACAAAGGGCAACATACCACCAGTTCTAGTCATCCATCACTAGCTCAGGCATCACCTGCATACTTTGTGCCTCAGGGTCATATGCCATACCCATACCCCTGCTACTACATGCCTCAATCAAGTCAATTTCAAGCACCCACTGCTCAGCAACCACATGCTCTCCCTGAGCCTCAACCTTCTCAATCTCATCATCAAATCCAACCTCAACAACACAGCTTCTTCACCCTAGGAGTTGTTAACTGGAGCAGTTTACTAGATGATCTATCTGGTCATGAACAACTGTTTCCTGGTGCTGGTCAACATGGTGGTGATCATCCTTTTAGGAACCTTGCTCTTATGGCCCTAGAGTCTGATGATGGGTCATCCTCCAATGCTTCATCACAGGTATCTTCTGAGGCCAAAGCCAAGCTATGTTTTGAATCTTGCATAGCTGCATTTACATCTATTAGAGAAGCAAATGTAGCTTTAATTGATAAAAATCTTGAGCTAGAGCAAACCCTTTCCAAAAGAAAAGTTGAACTTGAGTCTTTGCTTAATGATAAAAATGATGAGATTTATAAACTTAAATGCCAAATCAAAGATGATAAGGCTAGGGAAGAGGTACTTCTAGAGATGTACAAAGACCTCAATGAACCACTTGCAGCTACCCAGGTAGAGTGTGATCGCTGGGTGCAATCCTGCAAGGGTTTTGAAATGCTTCTAAGTAAGCAATCAGCTTCCAATGTGAAGTTTGGCATTGGTTATAATCACACTGCTCCTCCAACAGATTTTACTTTCAGAGCAGAAGTAGAATCTGATAGAGAAAGCAATAACCAATCCTTCTCATCATGTGACCTACTATCTGATACAGCACCATCAGAGGTTGAAGTCAGCATTTATTCCTCACAAAATCAATCAGCAGATGCTACACCAGCTGATGGTTCAAATGCTGACTGTCACATGATCAAAAAGTTGATCAACTCAGGTGTTGTCTCTAAAAGTACTGAAAGTACTGGAGAGCAAGTGATAACACCTGAAGTTCAAACCCCAACTACTCCTAGTACTGAAGGGAAGAAAACTATAAGTAGAAAGGGTTTGAAGACTACTGAAAAAGATATCAGGAAAGCAAGTATAGCAAGGAAGAAAACTACAAGTACTGATAGCAAATTGCTGAAGAACAAGTCTTCAGTAGTTTCATCTTCTTCAGTTGATGATCAACTAAAGATGAAGAAGAAGCCATGTGAAATATGTGGCTTGTTCAATCATCTTACTGATGATTGCTGGTACAAAAAGGGCTCCAAACTCAAACAAAAGGAGAAAATTAAAGAGAAAATGAATGTAATGAAAACTGAGTTTGAAACCAAGTTTGTACCAGCAACATCAAAACCTGAAACCCCTAAGTCCAAGAAGAAATCCAAAAAGAAGGATGGGGTTAATCAGGCAACAGTTGAGGTTGCTCCAAAGAAGATGGTCATCACAGGAATCCATCACAAGCAGGCACTAATGTGTCTGATGAGCTAAAAGCTTTATCACAAAATCAGACACAGCTTGTTATGATGGTTCAACATCTAATGGGAAGAGTCAACCAATTAGATGCTCCTGTGCTGAAACCACAGAAAAGGAAATCCAAGCCAAAGGATTCTTCTTCTACACCATCTCCTTCACCTCAGGCTGTCACACATAACAAACCAGTTAGTGTCACATCTGTTGATGAGAACAGACCCAAAACCAAAAGGGTTTGGGTCTCAAAAACTAACTTGTTGTGATGAATGCAGGGTTCTTCAACATGCCAAAGAAGCATCTGGTATGTGGACAGTGGAGGATCCATGCATATGACAGGAAGCAACTTACTTCTTAATGACTACTCTCAAGGAAAGAAGGGGTTTGTTTCCTTTGGCAATGATGCAAAAGGTTACATTATCGGCAAAGGTTTTATTTCCAATGGGGAAATAAGGTTTGATGATGTTAACCATGTGGAGAATCTCAAGTACAATCTCTTGAGTGTCAGCCAAATGTGTGATAAAGGCCATGTTGCCCTTTTCACCAGCCAGAACTGTCGGATTCTGTCATCCAAAGTTCTGAGTTTGATTGACAAGGTTTTGGATGAATATACTCTCCTGAAGGCCAACAGGACAGGAAGAGTATATGGCTTAGATCTTTCAAAGAAAATTGATCTAAAAGGCCATCCTTGCCTATTCTCTAAGGCTTCTCCTCAAGAATCTACTCTATGGCATAGAAGGCTGGGCCATGTGAATCTCAAAAACATGAATCAGCTGATACACCATGGTTTAGTAAGAGGTCTGTCTTTGAAGGAGTTCAAATGTGAAGACAACTGTACTGCTTGTTTCAAGGGAAAACAACACAAAGTCTCATTCCCTCCAATAGAAGAACCAAAGTCCAATGCCTGCTTGCAACTTTTGCACATGGATCTTTTTGGTTCTGTCAGAGTGATGAGCATGCCAAAAAAGAAATACTGTCTGGTAATTGTGGATGATTACTCCAGATTTGTATGGACTTTCTTCTTACACTCAAAAGATGAAGCTGCAAAAGCTATTATAAACTTTGTGTTATATGTGGAGAAGCAGTATTCCCTTCCAGTCAAGTGTGTGAGGAGTGACAATGGCACAGAGTTTAGAAATCACACACTTGATGACTTCTATCTGTCAAAGGGAATCAAATGGTTGTTCAACATTCGAAGAACTCCTGAACAAAATGGAGTGGTGGAGAGAAAGAACAGGACCCTCATTGAAGCTGCAAGGTCAATATTGGCTGACTCAGCTGTTGTTCCTATCAACAGTTCTCCACCTGGTGGTACTGATGCTCCTGTAGCTTCAGCAGCTCCATCCACAACAAATGCTGATGAGATTTCTGAATCCTCTACTTCATTTGAGTTACCATCTCCTACTTGGTTTCAAGAATGTACATCACCATATGTTGCTGCTGAAGGTCCTACAAACACATGCACTGATCTTATTGTCTATCAAGATCTGAAGAATCACCCAATGTCTCAAATCATTGGTGATATCAATGCTGGAGTTTCAACCAGGAGTCAATTGTCCAATTTCTGCTTCTATGCTCTCTTCATCAGTAAGTAAGAGCCAAAGAATTATCATGTTGCACTAAGAGACAACGGCTGGGTTGAAGCAATGCAGCTTGAGCTTCTTCAGTTCAAAAAGCAGCAAGTGTGGGAGCGTGTTCCTTTACCCCAAGGTAAGTGTGCAATAGGCACTAAATGGGTGTTTAGGAATAAAACAGATGAAAAGGGCCAAATTGTCAAGAACAAGGCCAGGCTGGTTGTACAGGGGTTTGCACAAGAGGAAGGCATCGATTATGATGAAACCTTTGCCCCTGTAGCCAGACTGGAGGCAATTAGATTGTTCTTAGCTTATGCTACCTTTTACAATCTTAAAGTTTTTCAAATGGATGTCAAAAGTGCCTTTTATATGGTAAAATAAAAGAAGAAGTTTATGTGTGTCAACCACCAGGCTTTGAGGATAATAAACATCCTGATTGGGTGTATAAGCTTTATAAGGCTCTTTATGGGTTGAAACAAGCTCCTAGAGCCTAGTATGAAACACTTTCTAATTTTCTTCTACAGAATAATATCACTAGAGGCTCCACTGATAAAACTTTATTCATTAAGAATGTGGGACAGCATAAGCTACTTGTTCAAATTTATGTTGATGATATAATTTTTGCATCCTCTGATCCACAGTTGTGTGATAAATTCACTAAGCTAATGAAGCAAAAGTTTGGAATGAGTGCTATGGGAGAATTACAGTTCTTTCTAGGGTTGCAAATCAAACAAAGGGCTGATGGAACCTTCATTCATCAGTCCAAATATACAAAAGAGTTGTTAAATAAGTTTGATTTACAAAACTGTAAGCCCTGTTTTACTCCCATGAGCAGCACTACACAACTGGATGTTGATCAGAAAGATAAGGCGGTTGATTAAACCCTTTACAGATGTATGATTGGGTCCTTGATGTACCTTACAGCTTCTAGACAAGACATTATGTTTGCAACATGTGCCTGTGCTAGATTTCAGGCTGCACCTAAAGAATTCCATTTGATTGCAGTCAAAAGGATCTTTAGATATTTGCAAGGTACCCAATCTCTAGGTCTTTGGTATTCTACTGGACATTCTTGCAAATTAGTTGCTTTCTCTGATAGTGACTATGCAGGATGCAAAGTCACCAGAAAATCCACTTCTGGTGGTTGCCAATTCCTAGGCAATTGTTTAGTTTCTTGGTAGAGTAAGAAACAAACATCAATTGCTTCATCCACTGCTGAATCTGAGTACATTGCTGCAGCAAGTTGTACATCCCAGGTACTGTGGCTTTAGAATCAACTCTTGGATTATGGCATTACAGAGACTAAGACTCCATTATTAATGGATAGTGCTTCAGCTCTTTGTATTGTTAAAAATCCAGTCCAGCACTCTAGGACCATACATATTGAGATCAGACATCATTTTATTAGGGATTGCTAAGAAAAAGGTCTGATTGATCTAAAGTTTGTGCCTAGTGCTGATGAGCTTGCAGACATCTTTACTAAGCCTTTAGATAGTGCCATATTTCAAAATCTGGTACTAAGGCTTGGTATGCTGCAGCTAGAATAATTTGACTAATACTGATGCTCTCAGCTCACAAGTGCTGCTAAGCATTAGTATACAAAGGTCAAAAATAAATACTAATGAGTAACTTAGTCTTCAGCATTTTTCATAACTACTGAAAACTAAAATGCTTCAAAGTACGGAAGTACATTATTTGTTGCAAACAACTGATGTAGTTACAACTACTGATGTGGTTATAACTACTGATGTATAGTTTTCAAACAAATAAGTACTGAAAAACAAATTTTGTTCACAAGTACTGATGTGTACTCTTACACATAAGTACTGAAGACAAAATTTGTTCACAAGCTCTGAAGAATAATTTATTTCATCAGGTCCTATGAACATTTGTTCACAAGAGCTGAGGAATTAATATTCACAAGAGCTGAAGGCCAATGAAACATCTGAAAGTCAGCCAAAGAGCTGATGAGTAAATGTGGAGGTTAGCATGAAACAACTGAATTGACGACAACAGCTGATGAGTAATTTTACTCTTCAGCTGATCTCTTTTGTTGTTTCATACCAAACAACTGAAGGACAAACCATGTCTTCAGTAGTTTTATAACTACTGATGACTAACACCAAGTCCTCAGATGTTTACAACAACTGAAGCCAAAACCATGTCTTCAGTAGTTTACAACTACTGATGTTAGTAGTTTACAAATACTGATGACTAATACCAAGTCTTTAGTTGTTTACAACGTCTGAAGTTGAAAAACATGTCTTCAGTAGTTTATAACTACTGATGACTAACAACAAGTCTTCAGTCATTTGCAACATCTGAAGGACAAAACCACGGTCTCAGTAGTTTCAACTACTGATGACTAACACCAAGTTCTCAGATGTTTATAACCTCTGAAGGTTAAAACCTTGTCATCAGTCGTTTCAACAACTGATGGCTAACACCAAAACCTTCAGTCGTTTTCTTTCAGCCGTTTCAATCCGTACCCTATAAATACCCAACCTTACCTTCAGAGTTTTTCATTCTCTCATAACCTAATCTTTCAAAAACTCTGAAACCTCTCTCCTACCATTAATGGCGACCATGCAGCTTAAACCTCGCCACAACTGTGTTGCCTACCTGACCAAATCCCCATTTTGGACCAAGTTTGATAAAGCCATTGATCTCATAGTCGATTCCCCACTCCAAACGGCCTTTCTCCTCAATCCCATAATATATGCCGATTCCCTTACCTAGTTCTGGACGAACGTCACCCTTACTGGAGAGAACCATGCCGAGGTCTCTCTCCAGTCGTTCGTCAATAACCAGAAGGTGGTTATCACTCCGGCAATCATCCGCCAAACCCTAAAACTGGATGATGCCTCCTTCCCAACCGAATATCCAAAAGGCACTACTGATCTATTCTTTGCACACCATGACTATCAGGGTGACCTTCATGCATCTACCCTGCTCAAGAAACATTTCCATGATGCTAAACGACTTATATTCCACATGGTGAATGTTTGCTTAGCCCCAAAGACCTCCTCTTGGGATCAAATGTCCACTAGGTGGCAGCATGTATTATTATCTATCCTTGAGAAACAACCATTAAATTTTTCTGAAGTAATCTTTTTGGAACTTAAGGATATGGCCACAAAACCTTTTGCTAACCGTTGGATACTATATCCACGGTTCATAATGGCCATAATAGAGAACCAGCTACAAGCTGAGGGACTTGTTGGCCTTGGAGTCCCTGCCATGGCTATATTGCCTGAGGTATACTCCAGGCACAACACTGACCAGACACTCAAAAAGGCTGCCAAGCTATGCAAACCCACGCAGCTGGAACCCACAGCCTCCACCTCCAAATCCAAAGTCCCCACCAAACCCAAACAAAAGAAACCCAAAAAGGCTACTCAGGGAGATGAGTCCCCTGAGGATGCCCCTGCACAACAAAGGCAGGAAGTAATTGCTGGCACGATTCTCCCAGCAATTACCACGACTCCACCAACTACAACCGCACAGGCATCCTCTCTACAGGAGCATGATGCAACCATTTCTGGGGCTGCCACACATCTGGAACCTTTCTCACATGAGGAGGTTACCATTGAAGAGCACACATCTCCCCATGTGCATACTGCTTCTACCCCATCTCCCACTGCAACCACCCCTCAAAGCCCTACACTCATAATTGCAAAAGTGTTGACTCATCTTAACACTCCACCCTCTCCCCAGGAACCAATCATAACTGGGAAAACTCCAACCACTGAGAGGGTGGATACAAGTGTTGATGGGAGCCCACAACACAGAGAATCAAATGTCTCATCTCCAAGTGTGGCAAAGGAGATAGGACAATCTGGTGAGGCTGCCACTTCTCCTGCTTCAGCACATGAACAGGATGAAGCTGGTAACAATCTGGTGACTCTAAGCAGAAACAAGTTTTTATCTCTGTAGGGTTTAAAGTGGTTAAGACTGATGACATGAACTCTGGTTCATGTGCAACTCATCTCAGCAACAAGAAGAAGACTGGTCAGTTGTGTGTTACTGCTACACAGCCTGGACCGTCCAATTCCAAGAACAGTTCTCAACCTAAAAGAACTGTCTCAGCTCCTGCAAAGGTGAAGGTGGAGAAGGGATGTGACCAAAGTCAGTCCTCTTCTATGAAGATGACTCTTGGGAAGAAGAAACTGAAGTGTGTCATGTGTGAGAGTACTTCTCATTTGGCCAAGGATTGTCCATATAATCCTAAAGGTACTCTTCACATGATGAACAATGAGACTTCCAAGAGTTACAAGAAGAACTTAGCTTCGGAAGGAAAATCTGTTTTCTTCGGAAGTTCCAAAATGAAGAAGAAGGCAAGTGGAAAACTACCTTCGGAAGAAAAATTGGGCTCGGAAGAAAGGAATGCTTCCGAAGTACTGAAGCTTGCTGCGGTAAAGGCAAGTTCTTCCGAAGGTCCAGTCATCAAAACTTCTGAAGTTTCAAGAACTTCTGAAGTATTGAAGGTCAAGTCCAAACTTCCAAAGGTGGTGTGGAAGTCAAAGAAAGGCCAAATGACTAAAGGTTCTTCATCAACAACAACACAAGATCCTCAAAGCACAACCATAGGATCTATTACTGTTGCATAGTCTTCAACTGTTTTAAATGAGCCCAAGGCCAATGAGGCTTGGGTTTCCAAATGTAACTAGTTATCTCTTTGTGTAGGAACAGCTAAAGACGACCAAAAATGTGTGGATCATTGACAATGGTTGTTCCAGGCACATGATAGGCAATAGGTCACTACTCCAAAAGTATGAAAGAATTGATGGAGTACCAGTTGGTTTTGGAGGAGATGCAGGTGGTTACATTACTGGAAGGGGCAAGGTCATAAATGGTAAGCTCAGCATTGAAAATGTAAACTTTGTCAAGGAGCATGGATACAATCTTTTGAGTGTATCTCAATTTTGTGATCAGAATCATAACATGCTGTTTACTGAGCATGAGTGCATTGTTCTCAAACCCGGGGTGGTCATTCCTCATGAGCACATCCTACTCAGAGCCCCCAGGAAAGGTAACATGTACAAGATGGATTTGCAAGAAACATCTCCCTCAGGAGAAGTTTCATGCTTTCTATCTAAAGCAAATAGTGATTAGTCTTTCCTTTGGCATAAAAGAATGTGCCATGTAAACTTTAATAACATGAATAAATTAATTAAGAATGATTTGGTAACTGGAATACCAAAAAGAGAGTTTACAAGTGATGATCATTGTGTTGTATGCCTGAAAGGGAAGCAACACAAGGTATCTCACAAGCCTAATGAAAGAAACTCCATCACTAATCCCCTACATTTGTTACATATGGATCTCTTTGGCCCCACCAATGTAATGAGTTTAGGAAGGACTTCTTATTGTTTAGTGATCACAGATGATTTTACAAGATTCACTTGTGTCTTCTTTCTTAGAACTAAAGATGAGACCCCTGGGTTTCTAAAGAATTTCATCTTAAATATTGAGAATCAATGTGATCACAAGGTCAAAACCATAAGATGTGATCAAGGAACTGAGTTCGAGAATCAAATACTTGATACATTTTGTGATGAAAAGGGTATTACAAGACAATATAGTGCTCCCAGGACTTCTCAGCAAAATGGTGTTGCTGAGAGGAGAAACAGGACACTAATTGAAGCTGCAAGAACTATGTTGTCTGACTCTAAACTGCCCATCACCTTCTGGGCAGAGGCAGTCAACACTGCCTGCTATATGCAAAACAGAGTTTTAGTAGTTAAGACACATGGTAAGACTCCTTATGAACTTTGGCACAAGAGGAAACCTTTTATTGGTTTTCTCAGATCATTTGGGTGTCCTTGCACCATCTTGAATACCAAAGATCATATTGCCAAGTTTGCTGAGAAATCAGATGATGGACACTTCATTGGATACTTTTCTCAAGCTAAAGCTTATAGAGTATACAATCTCAGAACTAGAGTAGTTGAGGAGTCAGCCAATGTGACTTTCAATGAACACACTCCCAGTGTGAAAGGTTCTGGTCTGGATTGGCTGTTTGATCTTGATTTAGTTACCAACTGTTTTAACAAATCTTGTGAGCATGTTTCAAGGTCCACAGATATATTGCCTACAGGTGATTCTGATCCTAGATTTGAGCTAAGAAGACCTTCAAGCTATATATCTTCAGCTCCAGTGGTAACTAATCCTGCAAATGAAGCTTCTACCAGTACATCAATGACAAATCCTGCTTATACATCTGAGTTGTATTCATCTTCCAGTTTTGAGGCACAAAACTCAAATGTAGGAACTTCAAATGTTGGAGAACATGGTAGTGGTTACAGTGATCAGGAATTTCTTGATGCTGAGAACCATCCCATTGAAGAAAATCTCAATTATGTCACACACTCATTGGATCAAGTTAATCTTGATAAGTGTACTGCTGTAGAGGGTGAATCCTCTTTGCCAGATCAGAATTTCTCCAATTTAGATCTGTCTAAACAACTTGCTATGATCCCTCAACTAAGGATCCACAAGTCTCACCCTTCTACAAACATCATTGGAGATGTTGGTACAGGTGTAAGAATAAGAGGACAGTCTCATAATGCCAACATCTGTCTTCACTCTTGTTTCTTGTCCCAAATAGAGCCAAAGAAGATTAATGAAGCTCTAAAGGATGAAAGTTGGGTTGAAGATATGCAAGAGGAGTTGCTTCAATTCAAGAGGAAAAAGGTTTGGAACCTATGTCCTCTTCCTCAAGGGAAGACTACCATAGGTATAAAATGGGTTTTTAGGAATGAGAAGGATGATAGAGGACTTGTAATAAAAAACAAGGCTAGACTAGTTGTTCAGGGGTATACTCAAGAAGAAAGGATTGACTACACAGATGTCTTTGCTCCTGTAGCAAGACTTGAAGCTGTTAGGATATTCCTAGCTTTTGCTGCATCCTAGAACTTCAAGGTCTATCAACTTGATGTCAAGTGTGCTTTTCTCTATGGAGTGATTGATGAAAAGGTGTATGTCAGACAACCACCTGGTTTTGCAGATCCTGATCATCCTGATTATGTCTGCAAGCTTGACAAAGCTCTCTATGGGCTCCATCAGGCACCAAGAAAGTGGTATGAGACTCTATCTCAGTATCTCTATCAGCATGGCTACAAAAAGGGTACCATTGATGGAACTCTCTTCATCAAAGGAACAAGGAATGACTTAATGCTAGTTCAAGTATATGTGGATGATATCATCTTTGGGTCAACTAATCCAAAGCTCTGTAAAGACTTTGAGAGGCTGATGAAGGATAGATTTGAAATGAGTGCCACGGGGGAACTCAATTTCTTTCTAGGAATTCAAATGAAGCAAGTTGACACTGGTATCTTCATAAGTAAGTCAAAGTATGTGCAAGACATACTTAAAAGATTCAACATGACTGAATGTAAGGTTGCTAAGACACCCATAGCTAGAAACCACTCCTTTGGACCTGATCTTGAGGGGGAGTGTGTTGATAAACATCTCTACAGGGCTATGATTGAGTCTCTTATGTATCTTACAGCTAGCAGGCCAGATATTATGTTTGCTACTTGCATATATGCAAGATATCAGGCCAACCCTAAGATGTCACACCTAATCACCGTCAAAAGAATTTTAAGATACCTTAAGGGAGCTCCATCTCTTGGCCTTTGGTATCCAAAAAACTCTGACTTCAATCTGTATGCATATACAGATAGTGATTATGGTAGATGCAATATGACTGCAAAGTCTACATCAGGGGGATGTCAATTTTATGGTGGAAGGATAGTCTCTTGGCAATGCAATAAACAATCCTGTGTGTCTACATCAACTGCTGAGGCTGAATACATTGCTACTGCAAGCTGCTGTGCTCAAGTGCTATGGATTTAAAATCAGATGCTAGACTATGGATTCAACTTCAAAGAGACTCCTATTCACATAGACAACAACAGTGATATCTCAATCATAGAGAATCCTGTGCAGCACTCAAGAACTAAGCACATCAACATCAGGTATCATTTGATTAGAGATAATTTTGAAAAGAGATTAATCAAACTAATCAAAGTTCACACAGATGAACAATGTGCTAATCTGTTCACAAAGGCTTTTGATAAACAGAGATTTAAATATCTTATATCAGCTATTGGGATGATTAACTTTGAGTAGCTTTTCTTAAAACTTAATCATATTATTTCTAAAACTATATGTGTTCTATGTTGTCTATTCTATCACTTTAATAAGCCCCAGTTTCTCTTCGGAAGAAAAACCTTTTAAGATATTTCTTAGATTTTTTAGAATTTTACTCTTTTTATCTTTCGGAAGATTTAAAGTTGCCTTCGGAAGCTTTTATTCATCTCAGAATGAAATTGGTATAAATTGCTTCCGAAGCAAAATTCTTCAAAATTTTTGAAATATCTTCCGAGGCAAAATTTGCCTTCGGAAGCTTTTCAGTCAAAACTTCCGAAGTTAAATAACCTTCGGAAAATTTCTCGACTTCCAAGAAAACTATTTTTTTGGGCAAAAGAAAATTGCTTTTCAGAGGTGGGACCGACACACGGATTTCAAAGTTTATCCTCTTTCATTTACTTTGTCTCAAATCCAATTTTTACAAATACCCAACGGTTACCCCTCTATCTTCTACCTGCTCCAAAGTCACACCATAGCTCAAACCTAATCTCTCTCAAACCGCATCTGTTCTTCACCTTTCTTCACCCTTAAGTTTTTCTAAATGGCCAACATTCAAAACAGAAACAACCCTGAATTCTCCATGCAACTCCATAGGTAACACAATCAGGTCGCTTTGTTGTACTCTGAGAAAGATGATAGCTTCTCAAAGGTTTGTCGTTTTCTGGCTCTATCCAACTACTACACCTCCCTTACCATTGATCCTAGTCTTTATGAGGATCATCTGCTTGACTTTTGGAGGACATGTCAAGTAGGTTATCATGGATGGGGAGAAGGCACTGTCTGCCACAGTGCAAGGGAGGACAGTCTTTATCACTCCAGCCATCATCAACACCCATCTTCAGCTGGATGATGAAGAAGGTGAACTGTCTTTCCCAAAGGAAGCTGTTAACTATTCCTTTGAGCAGATGGGCTATAAGGGAGATTTATTTGTAAAGACCTTCAGGAAAGGGAAGGTCTCATCCCAGTGGAAATACCTACTCCATGTAGTAATTCACAACTTGTCTAACAAGCATGGTGGGTGGGACCAGATTCCTGAGGATCTCTCCTTTATAGTTCATGGAATGGTGCAAGGGTCAAGTTCAGGTACTTTCAATTTGTATATACAAACTTGCTTGCTAACTTGGACTCCTTAAAATACTATATGTTTCCTAGATATGTTCAACACATTCTCAATTATGAACTTCGCTCACAGTTGAGGGAAACAAATATATTATTAAATTGGGACATATGAAGCAAGACATCTTTAAGATTATGAAGAAGCCAACTGTAGGTTTCTCAGGGGTAGAAACAGCCCTTGTCCCCAAAATGTTAGAGCTCATTGCTCAAGGTGACAACCTAGCAACAAAAGCTAGTGTTGAACCCACACCTATCATTTCCTTACCCTTAAAAAGATCCCATATAACCCACACTTACCAAAGAAAATCCAAACGAACCACTGCTCAAGTTATTGAGCCTGTGCAGGCCCCCATACACTCACCCATACAGGAAGAAGTGGATACTAGAGCTCCACTTCTCCTGAGGAGCAAACCACTCCCATCTCTTCAAGAATCAGTGCTGATGTTCCTCATGATCAGCCTGATGAGCTCATAAGCCCAACTGCCTTAAGCCTTGACTCTGAGTCTCAACACTCAAGTGAACAACCTTCAGGGGACAGTTACCATCCCCAGCCTTTGGACTTAAATAACCAAATTCCTAACCTTGAATTCTACACTGATGAGGACTTAGGCTTCAGTGAGCACCATGAATCTCTCTACTCGTCACCTACTCAAAGAGAGAGGAGTGCTTCTGAATTCCTTATATCTATCCCACATCAGTCACCCATTGCTGAGGTCGGTCCTTCTGAACCTGTTCAGGGGATCCATATGGAAGAGGCTCTCACCTTTGCAAGTGATTACATCATTAAGACCTCAACCATGGCAACTCAGCCCATTGACACTTCATCTGAGGCTGTTAATGAGCAGAGGAAATCCAGCAGCCCATAATACCAAGCTGGTGATGAGAGTGAGGACTTAAGTTCAATTCTCTCATCCCCCCATGATTCTTCTGATGAAGATGAGGGGAATCTGAGACTAAAGGTGCAAAAACTATCAAAAACATGCACCTACTTAGTCTCAAAGGTTAGTCATCTTGAATTTCAAGTGACTACCTTAAACAAGAGGGTTAATGATCAGCAACTTGAGATATCTTATCTCACGGAAAAACTAGCTGGGAGACCTTTAAGAAGAGCTCAACCAGGAACACAAGAACCTGTGGATGTGATTGACCTAACTCCTAACTCACCTATACAAGAGGGTGATGCTACCAAAAAGGGGGAAAAAGTCATTACAATCATAGAACCTGGGAGTTTTTCAAGGAGTATGGACATTGAGGACTCACCATCCTCTCTTGTAATTATACCTGCTTAGCAACCTCCTCAAGTTTACATTGATGTGAACTTCCTAGACTACTTGTTTCAGAGTCTCTTTGAGGAGGGTATACCAAGGGCAATGCCATTTGATAGCAGAGCCATCATCCTTCATGAGCCATCTTACTCAAACAACTCAACCTCAACAAGCTAGTAGGTTGGCTCAGGTTACTCAAGAAGCTGAAGTAGATAGACCAAGGCAATCAGGTAATGTCATTGGTCAACTAGATGTTGAGTCCGACCCTGAGATTAGCTTCAAATGGAAAACCTTGACTGAAGGCCTAGTGATACAGCCTGAGAGCCCTGTCTTACAATCAATTGATGAAGTGATAGAGATTGAAACACCTATCACAACAATAACTACTTTAGCAACTCAACCCCTCAGTGAAACACCTGCTGGTGAAGGTGTATCACAGTCTCTCTCTGGCCAGAGCTTGGATGCTACACCAACCAATGAAGGCCAAAGCTCTCTCCACTCTGAGTCACAAAGGTCTGTGGGTGACAAAGGGAAAAGGGTTCTAACCCCTGAGGAGATTGAGGAGGAGGAAAGAGAGAGAAAGAGGAAGCTAAGGGGAGTAAGTTCCACTGGGTCTTCAAGCTTCATGCAAGCTGCAATCAGGGCTGCCCCCAGACCAAACACTCAAGATGATGAGTTGAGGGCAGTCAGGATAACTTATTTACAGGCCAGGAACTATGACATAGATGAGATTATCTCTCTCCCCTTAGAGGAATTAAATGATCTGGCTGACATGGAAATGTCAAGAGAGAGGAAGGAAGCTGAAGATGCAAGAATTCTTCTTGAGATCAAAGAGAAGAAAAGACAACAAAGGCTATACAAGCATGTTCCCACTCTCTCACCAGTTCAAGAAAGCCCTGTGCAAGAGGCTGTGGCTGCTACACAAGAACCTCAGGTAGATAAAGAAACAGATAAACAAAGGATGATAAACTACCTGAGTGCCACAGGTTTCTACCAGGCAGAAGTACTTCTTCCCTTACCCTATGAGTACATTGAGTTTGAGTATCTTAAACAACTTGAACTTCAAGTACTCAAAGAGAACAAGTCAACAAAGAAAAAGGTAAAGGAAGAAGCTACAAAGTCAAGAGCTCTCATTCAGAAGAACTTGAAAAAGTCTGCTGATAGACAAAGAATGATGAGCTTCTTGAAGTTGTATGGATTCTCCGGAAGGAGACTTGGCCCTATGTCTCTATCCACTATGGATGAGCATATCAGGGTAATCAAGCAGAAGATCAAGAGTGGAGAGCTTGTTGACTTACACACTCCTCCAAGTCAAGCTCCACCTGAAGTAGAGGTTAAGTTTGAACAACATGAGACAACACAAACTGAACCTCCTGCTTCATCTTCTAATCCACAGCAGGGTCAAAGGCCAGCCTCTTCATCTATTGACCCACAGCAAGGTCAAAGGCCAGCCTCATCATCTAACCCAAAACAGGGTCAAACTCCCTCTCCTTCTGAACCTGTGAGGGAGGAACACCCAACTGAGGAAGACATAGCTGGTCAACAAGGTGCTGCAGGCCAGTCTTCTCAGTTAAAGACTGCAAATAGTAAGAAGAGAATGGCTTCTAAATCAAAGTCAAAGAAGAAGAAGAAGTCAAAATAAACCTCCTCTGATCCTCAGGGTGAATCAGAACATCCTAAGGAAGTGCAAGAAGAGGAAGCCCAATCACCTTCAATTCAAATGGCTCCTCTTGCATCAGGAAGACCCACCTTATCCTAGACTTATTCAACTAATCCAGAGAGGTGGCATGTAATCAGAGATCAAGGTGAAGAGAATGTCTACTCTTAGGAAGACCTCTTCAATTTACCTCTGCATAATCTTTTTGACATGAGAAGATACTTCTCAAGTCTGAGTTATCCTGACCCTCTAATGAAAAAAGGAATGGTCATGATCATGTTGAGGACTGTGAAAAGCTGAATATCTTCAAGTGTTTTGGTAGCATCAGCCTAGGGGGAGTTTGTAAGGATTCCTACAAGTCTGATACAGCCAAAACACTCTAAGTCTTCCTGCATGCTGCACAAAAGAACATGAAGTAGAAATCCTTCGGAAGTTTTACACTTCACTTCAGAAATATTCTAAGTGTAAAATCTTCCAAATCCAAGACCAATATCTTCCGAAGCCAGAAATGAAGTCTTCCGAAGCTTCAAAGACAAAGTCTTCCAAAGCCAAAGAACCAAGACAGATTCTTTCGAAGACTTTTATCAGACATGCTTTTATCTAATGTACTTTTCCTATAAAGCTGAACCACTTTCCACTGCCACTCTGGTTGGTCACCAACTTGCATGAGTTGGTGAAAAGGTCCATGCTTTAGGAAAACTGTACATTGAGGTCTTGAGTCTGTGCTTTCTACTTTATGTACCTTTATCCTTTTTGTAATATATTAGGATATGAGCTATGGCATGTCATAGTCACCTGTCAAAAGGCAATCTACCTTTTGACTCTACATTTGATTTTGTAGTTGTCTAATCTTATGTATCCGCTGGCTTTCATAGTATGGCCGGCTGTAGGTTGTAGTATATAGTGTCTCAAGTCCTGTAACTTAGAATGTGTGCAAATGCTTATGCTTGAATACTTGTAACTTTGAACTTGAGAAGCAATATACAGCATCCTTGAAAACCAACTACTTGTGTTGTTATCTTGTTATGTTTCTAAGTTTACTTGTGTTCTTTGCATCATCATAACCAGTTCCCTATTTGATCTGTTAAGTGTTTTTATACACTCTCCTCATTGTGTTGTTATGTTGTAAGTGCTACCCTTCACCAGTCCTGCTATATATAAATATATAATATATTATATATATATAATATATATAATATATACAAATATATATATATATATACAAATATATATATATATATATATATATATATATATATATATATATATGCGTATACGTAACTCGATTCGTTATCATCGTCAACCTTGGAGTTTAAATTAAAAATAAATAATGACCTCAAAAATAAGTTTAAAGTTTACTCAAATATAATTTAAACAATTAAAAAATTAAATCAATTATAAATTATGTGATTGGATAGTGGTGGTTTTCACGGTTTTCAATTATAAGCATGGTTTTCATTTGATCCCTCCCCTCTATATATATATATATATATATATATATAGATATATGTGTATATATGTATAGATATATATGTATATATATGTATATATATGTATATATATATGTATATATGTATATATATATGTATATATGTACTGATAAACAGGAACATCTAATTAGGTTTCATTCAGGAAAATGAAACAATAGTCAAAAGAACTATGCTACTATTGCAAAAGAAATCCTTGCAATAGTCAAATGTGTTTTAAAATTTCAAGACGATTTATATAATCAAAAGTTTTTAATAAAAACAGACTGCCAAGCAGCCAAATACATGTTTAATAAAGATTTTAAACATGATGTTTCTAAACAAATGTTTGCTAGATGGCAATCTCATTTAGCTCCATTTGATTTTGAGATTATTTATAAAAAAGGGACTGAAAATAGTCTCCCTGATTTTCTTACCAGAGAATATATAAATGACTTACAATAAAAACTCATTAGGACCATTGAAGATGATATATGAAGATCTTCAACAAGACAAAGAATACTGCTTAATAGCACTACAAATAGCGCGTCAAAGATGTTATGACATCGATCATGATATGACTATTAATCCATTAACAAAAATTTATGTTAAAGGACAAATTGAAACAAGAATCATTAGTCTGAAAAGAAGACTAAATGATATAAAATCAAAAGAAATTATAATTTCTTGTGGATAATCCATGTGATTTAAGATTTGCAGGATGATCCCAAGGGATCGTGGCGGTGGAAGATCTTCCTCTCATAGGGGAATAGGCAATTCTCACATTATTTCCCAAAGAGGAAATTTGAAGTTGGTTGCTGAAAATATTGCATCAACTCAAGGATCCACTTCAGGATCAAACAAAACTCTACATAAAAATTTTCAAGCCTATAAGGCTACCAAAGAAGAAATCCTTTATAAGGAATTTCTGGCTGAAAAAGCAGTGAGAGAAAATTCTCAAGAAACAACTGCATCATATGCAAAAACAGTGTCAGACGATTCTGATGACGACAACTGGGTGAAAATGCCCAATACAGAAGTTATACTTCTGCTAGAAAATAGAGATCTTAGATGGAAAGATCAACCATGGCTGATAATAAACAGATATATGGATACAGGCTTCTATCCTACAGAAACATATAAGCCGAGAGCTTATTATGAAAACATTTTGAAAAAAGAATGTTGCGAGATAGTAAACTATCAAGGTTCCAAAAATAAAGGAATCTATTTTAGCAAAATTGTTATTAAACAAATAATATCTATTGAAACCTGGGGAGTATCTCCTCTCAAAGAAAGGGAATTGATACACCCTGAAACCAAAGCCCCAATCAAATATAATTATTGGGACTACAAAAATGCTTTTTATAAAACATTTTTATATAAGAACCAGGATCATAGGCATTCATGGTTTATCAAGATATGTTCAAACATATTTAAATCGGATATTCCGATTTGGTTTTTCCAATGGTGGAAGTTATATGGTCCATCAATAAACATTTTACCAGATTTGTATAAAAATTTATACACCCAATGGATCGAAGTATCTCCGCATCTAATAGATGCACAAACCAATAATTGTTTCATTGAAACAATGCCTTCATTATACTACTTTGTGGAATTCAGCATTCCATGGATCTGGAAATGGATCCCAGAGACTGGTTATACCAGTGATAACATATATTGTTTAAAGAGAACTTATTATACTAAGTTCTGGAAAAAGATGTTGATGGTCAAAGATGGAGTTCTTGAAAGCCAACAGACAGTGGATTATATCCAAAAGGCGATAAGTACCTATGAAGAAAAAATTCATTCAAAAATAGCAAAGAGCCTCCGAGCCCGTTTGAGCACATTGTTCAAAAAATCAAGATGATCAAAGGCACTGAGAAAATCAGTGAAAAGGAAATGATGGATTTCTATATGACAGAAGTAAAGAAAGATTTTGTCAAACATTTTAAGGGAAAATCCCAGTCAACAATGTCCATTTCAGATGATGAAACTGAAACTTTCTTAGCAGGAGAAGGTCAAGATCCATATGATCATGAGGAAGAAGGAGACATTCTATGTCATCCTTATGTCATTAAAATAACAGAAGAAATAGAAGAAAATCAAAAATCCGAAAATCAGAAGACGAAGGAATCCAAGGCAATAATGAAGCCATAATCACAAGCCACAAGCTTCCAAAATGGATGGCTGACAAAGAAAAATGATTTTCTTCGAGTCAGTTGTCCGCATTATCATATAATTGAGGACACTGTTTACTTTTTCTATTTTAATGTATGGTAGGGCCTCTCATAGGGGCAGATTGGTAGGATTGCGAATATTCGCAGTATTATTCGAGTCCCTTTACTCCTATAAAAGGAGAGTTTATGTTCAGATGAAGGCAGACTCGAAAACTACCACTAATTTTCTTTGTAAAAATCTCTCTGTAATATTTAGAAGGAATAATATTTGAAGTTTATCTTTGAAGTTCCATCTGCAACATCAAAGGTATTATTAGTATTATTATCATTATTATGATTATGATCGCCTCCTATATGGAAGGCTAATTTAACAAGTGTTGGAGTACCATATCATGATCTAGCCATTATACCATAAAAAAAGAGTCTGGAAAGATGAATGGTGAAAATTATAGAGAAAGTATATGAACGGCTTTTAGTCTATCTAAGATATCATTATGATGATCGACCTCTGGGGACCTATGCCAATTGAAGCCTAAGATGGCATAAGGCTTTTAAAGGTCTGACCTTTATTGATCTCATATTGATATCTTGGGTTTAGACTAGGTAAAAAGATCCCTTCGGTTCATGTTCTCTCGATTCTAACCATAATTGTTTCCTTACTCATTTTAATATATGTTTTAAAAATATATGTTTTAAAATAAACATACCTCTGGGGGGCCTTGTAAGGCCAACGAGTGGTATCAGAGCCATGGTATTTTTGAATCTGGGTCATGTTATGTGTACTTCAACACTTGACATATTCATAAAAATTATGAATATATTAAAATCAACAGATACTTTAAAAACAGTATGGAAGAGGAGTACGATATTCCTCATAATTTAGAATTATTAAATAATTGGACAATTCCAAAAATAGATTATAAGTTAATCTATAAATTAGGAACCTTTGAAAAAATAGGTTTAAAACAGGTTGTAAAAACAACTGAGGAAACTATTTCTTTGAATAAAGAAGATATGATGATAAAACTTTTATTATCAAAAGATTTAAATAAATATAAAAAGGAATATAAATTTATACACATTGGCCTTGTCCAAATAGCTTTCAAACCCTTAACATTAGAAGGGTTACCTGAAAGCTTTGTAGCAGCTCTAAGAGATGCTAGAAATTTAGATTGGAAACAATCTTTGATAGGGATCGTCCAATCAAGTCTGGCCCATGGCCCCGTTTATTTAATGTATACCCAAATTTACAGTTATCGCTATCTGATGTTAATATACTAGATGCTTTAACTTTAAATATAAAAACCCATGGGTATAATTATGCTCAAGGGTCAGAGGTTATCTGTGTATGCTACAAAATATATTATAAACCTCTTTACACTTTAAATCCACGATGTAGGATGGTAGATAAACCATTAAATGAAACCATCGTGATAGAAACTAATTTTGGAAAATCAAATATTACCATAAGAAGAAGAATAAAATGGGAAGAAATTAACTTTCCAGAAAATTGGGTATTAGATCAAGCTACCGCTTCACAACAATATATGGATCATAATCCATTAAATATAACTCAATCAAAAGAAGGAACAGTTCAAATACAATTTGAAAACGTTAGAATAAAGAGTGAGCCTTCAATCTCGAGGTCAGTATCATCACACTACCATCACATATCTCCAATAGAGTATACTGTGAAGAGTCCCTCTAGGGCATCTACTTCTCATCTAAGAGAAGAATATCCTGAAAGAAAAATAGAAGGATTAAGAATGGATTCTGACAATATAGTCAGAGGTGTGCAAATAAACCCGGAATTAACCGAGTCTGAAATAAGTTTTGTATAATTTATGGATAATACAAACTTTAATGAAAAAATTGATTTTTCACCAGGATCATTGGTGAGAAAAAATAATTCAAAAGAATTTGAACAGCCCAAATGGGAATTGTTTAGAAAATGGTTTTTTAAAAATTTTGAAAAACAAACTCAAATGTTCTTTAAAGAAGAATATTATAAAGATTTAACCAAGAAAAATGAAATTATACCTTTTGTTCCTTGGTTCATTGAAAAATATACGGAAACCATAGTTTCTGTACTTGAAAGTAATTTTGAAGTAAATGGAAAAACTATTTCAAATATTTTCCCTCCTACAAATACTATATTTAAAGTAGGAAAAGAAGGAGAATACTTTCAAGCTTTTCAAAAATTACTGGAAGATGATACTTTACCAGTAACAATCTCACACATAAATGTTTTAATAAAACAACAAAACTATAACAATTTATATTTGATAATTCTTGGGGAACAGCTTCAGGATTTATCAAAAAAATAGATAAAATATTATCTAGTGTCCAAGAAAGACAAAATATTAATACAGGAAAAGAAAAGGAAGTTGTTGCTACTCCTAGCATACAACTCCCACCCAAAATTATAGATTTTAAAACAAAATCTGATGAAAGTTTAATAAAAACTTTAAACGAGTCAATTATTGCATTAAAAATTTACGCATAAACACACTGACTGATATTAATAAAGAGAATTATAAACAAAAGATTCAAGATGAAATCTTAAAAATGTCAAAGTTTGTAGATAAGCCAACTCAGAGAAAGTATTACTACCCGAGGCCTACACCTCAGGATATTCTTTTAGAAGAATATGAATATACTATCAAAAATTCTTACAGTGGGAAAATGATTTATGAATGGAACATAGAAGGCTATACAGAAGGCCAATATATAATACTGTACATAGAATACTTATGTATAGTACAATCTGCCAAAATAATGGTAATTCCACAAAAACCATAGCTAATATGGTTATAGTAGGGTTTACAGGACAGCTAAAAGGCTGGTGGGATAATTATCTATCCCAAGAAGACAAGGATAAAATCCTAAATAGTATCAAAGAAGAAGATGGAAGTTCGGTTAGTAATGCTGTCTATTCTTTGATCATTAATATTATAGAACATTTCACAGGGAGATGGTTAGAAGATTCTGAAAACATTAGGACTCTTCTCCAAAACCTTAGGTGCCCAACTCTCACCTTATTTAGGTGGTATAAGGATACATTTTTATGTAGAGTTATGGAACTCCAGAGTCAAATACCTCTCATTGGAAGTCAAAATTTATAGATGGTCTTCCATCTTTATTTGCAGAAAGAGTAAGAAAATCCTTAAGAAAAGGAGAAATTAGCATTGATTATGATAAGTACACATATGGTAAACTTATAGGAACTTGTGTACAAGATGGTTTAAATTTATGTAATGAAATAAAATTAAACCAGCAGATTAAGAAACATTCTCTTAATGAGAAGAAACAATTAGGTCAATTCTGTGATCAGTTTGGCATAGAATCTACCTCTAGACCTAGGAAGTCTAGGAAAGAGTCTCCTCCTCGAAAGTATCTTAAGAGGAAAAAGAAAGAGAAAATAGAAAACTATATAGAAAAAGGAAGTATGAAGAAAAATTCTCACCCAAACCTCTTATTAAGTATAGGAGATGTGGCAAAATAGGTCATAAAGCAAGAACTTGCTGGGTAAAGAAAAAGCTTAATAAGCTAGAAGATAGAGAATTAAAAGAAAGAATTTCAGAAATTCTTTTAAACCCAGACTCTGGAACAGAATCTGAACAATCTTTTTCAGAAAATGAAAATCTAAACATGATAGACAATGAAAGTTTTTATACTACAGAAGAAGAGGAAGATATTCCTTGTTCTAGTAATTGTAAACAAGATTGCTGTAAAAACTCTTCAGATATTGAAGAAAAAGAGTTATATCAACTCGTCTCACAATTCCAAGGATTGGAACTAAATGTTCTAACAAATGAGATTTTAGATATTCTAAAACTAATTGAAGATAATTTTTTAAAAGAAAAAATAATTCAAACGTTTTTAAAAAACACAGAAGGGGAAACCTCTTCTAGTGCTCCACAAAAGGATTTAAAACCTTTTTCATTAGCAGAACTAAAAAGACAGCTTAATGAAAAAAATAAAATTCAAAAGCCTATAGATATACATGATTTGAAAAAAGAAATTGATCATTTAAAATTAGAAGTGAAAATACTCCAACAAGATAATAAAAATCTAGAAAAGAGAATTATAAGTCTTAAAACCTCAAAAAATCCTATATCTTTTAGACAAATTGTTCAACAGGAACAAGAAAGTGTGGGATTTTTAGATAGTTTATTAGAAATTATCACTACCCAAAAATGGCATATCAGAATAAGACTTCTGATAGGTGATAAATTTTTCATAGAAGTTACAGCGCTAGTAGATAGTGGTGCTGATTTGAATTGTATTTAAGAAGGATTGATTCCTACTAAATACTTTTATAAAACTTCTCATTCCCTTAGCTCAGCTAGAGGAGAAAAGCTTCAGATAGAATATAAAATTCCTAAGGCATATATATGTCAAGATAAGGTTTGTATTCCTACCAGTTTCTTACTAGTTAAAAACCTTACAAGCCAAGTTATACTTGGAACTCCATTCCTAAATAAAATATTTCCTTTAAAGAATATAGATACTAAAGGAATTATTGGATCATTCTAAGGAAAAGAGATATATTTTCCTTTTATTGCAAATCCAATCTCAAAAGAAATAAATCAGATAAGAAAAGATCTTTTACAAGCAAAGATTAACCAAATCGATTTCCTACAAAAAGAAATATTTTCTTTAAGCATCCAAGAAAAAATACAAAACCCTAAATTACAGGAAAAAATAAAACTAGTTGAAAACCAATTTAGTTTAGAAATATGTAATGACCATCCAAATGCATTTTGGGAAATGAAGAAATATATTGTTTCTCTTCCTTATGAAAATGATTTCGAAGAAAATCATTTTTCTTTGTCGGCCATCCATTTTGGAAGCTTGTGGCTTGCGATTATGGCTTCATTATTTCCTTGGATTCCTTCGTCTTCCGATTTTCGGATTTTTGATTTTCTTCTATTATATATATATATGTATATATATATATATGTATATATATGTTGAAAGGATCTCAGCCTCTAGTTTGATCAATTAGGTTGTATTCGCAGCGGATTTAGTACAAGAATTAAGCAAATTATACTAAGAACATAAGAGATATATCAATGTAACAGTAGGTTATAGAGAAAGAGAGGAATTCTTCAAAAAGGTGTTTTCTATTAGATCACACACTTCGGCAAGGATTACAATTAGGTCATCTTCCTTTTATAGAAAGAATGACGTCAGCTGATGTCACTTGATAGTGACATCAAACCGTTATTTTAACAAACTACTGAAACTACCTAAACTACTGAAGATGTCAAACAGCTGACATCTTCTTACAAAATGCTAAGTGTTAAACTTATTACAACAGCTGAAAAGAAACTACTGAAAACTACAACGACTGAAGAACATACTCTTCAGTCGTTTTACAAACTACTGAAATAGAAAATACAATTACTGAAAAGAAAAAGCTGAAAGGTAAACCATCACAACAACTGAAGAATACTTCTTTAGCTGTTGTGACAAACTCTGAAGCTTCAGCACTTGTCTTCAGACTTTAACTTCAGATGTTTCATCAGCTGATGACTTCAGTAGTTTTCATCAGCTGATGTCTTCAGTCTTTGTCTTCAGTCTTTGTGCTTCAGCTATTGATCTTCAGTACTTTGTACTTCAGCTGATGGTCTTCAGTACTTGAATCTTCAGCACTTGAATCTTCAGTACTTTAGTCTTCAGTACTTGTGCCTTCAGTACTTGAGTCTTCAGTTGATGTTCTTCAGTACTTTGATATTCAGCTGTTGAGGTCTTCAGACTTTGTCAAACAGCTGATGAAGCTTTCAGCAGTTGTTGTGATGTCTTGTGGGACTTAGAGGTTTTTCTGATCTGGCTCATTGGTTCTTTTGGTCCAAAAAACTCCCCCCAAACCAATGCAGCCAAAACCTCTAAGCTTATTGTTGGTCCCACTTATTGTGGCAGAATGATTGGTCTATTTCCTTCTGGATCAGCTCAGAAGTTGACCCATATAAGCACTGGCCTGGGAAGAAGTCTTCAAGGATCTGATTGGCGTAGTATGGATGGGAACTCTGTTTTGGGGAACTGGACACAGAGTTGTTGTCCCATCCATAAGATCTACTTCCCAACTATGAGCCTGTAAGATTCTCTGGTGTAGGCTTCTAAAAATACTACTTGTTCCTCCATGGTAAGATTCTCTGCCTCACCCTCAAATAATCCTTCAGGCCCATAGAGCTCTGAGATGAATTTGGCCTGTTTACCATTTTTGAGCTCCACAGTTGTTATAGCCCTATAGGCGAACTCATCAGGGTGATTACCCTATAAGAACAACTGGAGCTCATTTCTCTTAACATTCTCAAGCCTCTTGTAGACTAACCCATTTTTAATCACTCTATTTTCCAACATCTTTTAGGGTGGCAGGTTAGCCTGATAAGCCTTCTTGAAATCTTCAATTATCTCCCAGGGTGATACTATAATGGCCAAAGAGATCACTTCATCTACAATCTTTTTACCTGGCCATTGTATCTCAGTGGAATGTCTTTCTTAATAATCCTGTGAGACACCCTAGGATCAGGACAAATTCTCACTTTGTCCTTTTGGTATTGAAATGTATGCCTTAAAGTGACTAATCTCAGAGCTTATTTCCTCATATTAACAATTGATGAGGAAGCAGCATAAGCTTTATCTACTCTTTTCAACAGCTCCTCATCATGTAGCTTATGCTGCTGTTCTTCTTCAAGTTTAACCCTCACAGCTTCCATCTGTGACGCAGGGGTGATGGGTAAAGGTTTGGCTTTGGGTAAAGATATGACTGCAGAGAGAGGCAGCCTATCTTGGTCCTCATCATCCTCTTCTTCTTCTTTTAGCCTCAGCACCCTTCTCTTCCTCTTCAAGGGTGTATCATTGGCTATGGGTTTTGATGGTGAAGGGGTTGGTTTTGTGGGTGGTGGTTTGGTTTTTGGTGTGGGAAATTAGGCAGGCTGAGCTAGTAATTTAGATGTGAGAGAGGATTTGGTTTGTTTGGCTAACTCAGTCCTGTTCCCAGCACCGGCTTCACTAAGGGCTTCTATGATCAGTCCCTTAGTGAATACCTCAGATGAACAGATCTTGGTGGCTATTGCCAAGATGCTGTCCCTGGGCCATGATCTGATCTCCAGGACTGATCTCCCTAAACATTTCGAAATGAATCTTGTCATAGCCTCAAGTCTCTCTTTTTCCTCTTGGCTATAACAAGACTATCGGTACTCTATCTCTTTCACCTCCAACTTCCTTATCTCTTGATCTAGCTCAACAGTGTCAGTGTCAAAGCCTTGCCTGAACAGCTGATCAATGATGTTATCCATTGACCTGCTATGTTCAGCATCAGCCTCCTTGACAAGGAAATCTAGATCTTTCTCCTTCTCTCCCTTCTTCTTCTTATATGCGACATGAAAGTCTTTTTGACTTTCAGTCACTTTCTCCGATTCAGCCCTCTCCCTCTCCTTCTCCCTCTCAGTCTCCACCACCAACTCCCTCTCATGCACTACCTCATCCTCAACTTCTTTCTCTTTCACTTCCTCCTTCACTCTCTTCCTCTTGGCTTTCACTGAAGTCTCCCCTTTTTGGTTGCATTGGTTGCAAGGGGTTGACTCTCAGAAAGCTTCTTCATCACAACATCTTCCACCACAGGCTGTATAGTAGAGGGAAGCCTCTCATCAAGGGTTTAGATCACAATATCTGTGATAATGGGTGTGATGAGAGGCAAGGAGTTTTGAAAGATAGCAGCTAATTGCTCAGGAGGGATCTGTCCCTGAGAACTAGTGCCAGAAGCAGGGGCAGGTGGCTGAGTTTGTGGGAGTGGCTGAGTGTATGTGAGACCTTCAGGTGAAGGTGCCATCTGTGGGTGTATGGTGATAGATGGACTTTGTTCTTGAGTCATTTTGGCGAGTAGCTCTTTGAGTCTACTCATCTCATCCTCAAGAATGGTATTTTGAGCTAATACATCGTAGAAAAAGCTCAGGTCATCATCAGTTGTAACTGAATCACCTGACCTCCTGATTGAATCAGGATGAACATGTGCTGAGTGTGGCTCAGTGATCACATGTGCCCCTTGTTCTTGGTACTGGGGACTTCCTGCCTCCGGATTGGATCCATCCTCGGCAGTTGCCTCTGGTGAGGACTTAGCTATGTTACCAGCTTCATCCTGTTCATGTGCTGAAGCAGGAGAAGTGGCAGCCTCACCAGATTGTCCTATCTCCTTTGCCACACTTAGAGACGAGACATTTGATTCTCTGTGTTGTGGGCTCCCATCAACACTTGTATCCACCCTCTCTGTGGTTGGAGTTTTCCCAGTTATTGGTTCCTGGGGAGAGGGTGGAGTGTTAAGATGAGTCAACACTTTAGCAATTATTAATGTAGGGCTTTGAGGGGCGGTTGCAGTGGGAGATGGGGTAGAAGCAGTATGCACATGGGGAGGTGTGTGCTCTTCAATGGAAACCTCCTCAAGTGAGAAAGGTTCCAGATGTGTGGCAACCCCGGAAATGGTTGCATTAGGCTCCTGTAGAGAGGATGCCTGTGCGGTTGTAGTTGGTGGAGTCGTGGTAATTGCTGGGAGAACCGTGCCAGCAATTACTTCCTTCCTTTGTTATGCAGGGGCATCCTCAGGGGACTCATCTCCCTGAGTCGCCTTTTTGGGTTTCTTTTGTTTGGGTTTGGTAGGGACTTTGGATTTGGAGGTGGAGGCTGTGGGTTCCAGCTGCGTGGGTTTGCGCAGCTTGGCAGCCTTTTTGAGTGTCTGGTTAGTGTTGTGCCTGGAGTATACCTCAGGCAAAACAGCCATGGCAGGGACTCCAAGGCCAACAAGTCCCTTAGCTTGTAGCTGGTTCTCTATTATGGCCATTATGAATCGTGGATATAGTATCCAACGGTTAGCAAAAGGTTTTGTGGCCATATCCTTAAGTTCCAAAAAGATTATTTCAGAAAAATTTAATGGTTGTTTCTCAAGGATAGAGAATAATACCTGCTGCCACCTAGTGGACATTTGATCCCATGAGGAGGTCTTTGGGGCTAAGCAAACATTCACCATGTGGAATATAAGGCGTTAGGCATCATGGAAATGTTTCTTGAGCAAGGTAGATGCATGAAGGTCACCCTGATAGTCATGGTGTGCAAAGGATAGATCAGTGGTGCCTTTTGGATATTCGGTTGGAAAGGTGGCATCATCCAGTTTTAGGGTTTGGCGGATGATTGCCGGAGTGATAACAACCTTATGGTTGTTGACGAACGACTGGAGAGAGACCTCGGTGTGGTTCTCTCCAGTAAGGGTGACGTTCGTCCAGAACTGGGTAAGGGAATCGACATATATTGTGGGATTGAGGAGAAAGGCCGTTTGAAGTGGGGAATCGACCATGAGATCAATGGCTTTATCAAACTTGGTCCAAAATGGGGATTTGGTCAGGTAGGCAACACAGTTGTGGCGAGGTTTAAGCTGCATGGTCGCCATTAATGGTAGGAGAGAGGTTTCAGAGTTTTTGAAAGATTAGGTTATGAGAGAATGAAAAACTCTGAAGGTAGGGTTGGGTATTTATAGGGTACGGATTGAAACGGCTGAAAGAAAACGACTGAAGGTTTTGGTGTTAGCCATCAGTTGTTGAAACGACTGATGACATGGTTTTAACCTTCAGAGGTTATAAACATCTAAGGACTTGGTGTTAGTCATCAGTAGTTGAAAATACTGAGACCGTGGTTTTGTCCTTCAGATGTTGCAAATGACTGAAGACTTGTAGTTAGTCATCAGTAGTTATAAACTACTGAAGACATGTTTTTCAACTTCAGACGTTGTAAACAACTGAAGACTTGGTATTAGTCATCAGTAGTTGTAAACTACTGACATCAGTAGTTGTACACTACTAAATACATGGTTTTGGTTTCAGTTGTTGTAAACAACTGAGGACTTGGTGTTAGTCATCAGTAGTTGTAAAACTACTGAAGACATGGTTTTGTCCTTCAGTTGTTTGGTATGAAACAGCAGAAGAGATCAGCTGAAGAGTAAAATTACTCATCAGCTGTTGTTGTCAATTCAGTTCTTTCATGCTGACCTCAATATTTACTCATCAGCTCTTTGGCTGACTTTCAGATGTTTCATTGGCCTTCAGCTCTTGTGAATATTAATGCCTCAGCTCTTGTGAACAAATGTTCATAAGACCCGATGAAATAAATTATTCTTCGGAGCTTGTGAACAAATTTTGTCTTCAGTACTTATGTGTAAGAGTACACATCAGTACTTGTGACCAAAATTTGTTTTTCAGTACTTATATGTTTGACAACTATACATCAGTAGTTATAACCATATCATTAGTTGTAACTACATCAGTTGTTTGCAACAAATAATGTAGTTCAGTACTTTGAAACATTTTAGTCTTCAGTAGTTATGAAAAATGCTGAAGACTAAGTTACTCGTCAGTACTTATTTTTGACCTTTGCATACTAATGCTCATCAGTACTTGTGAGCTGAGAGCATCAGTATTAGTCAAATTATTCTAGCTGCAGCATACCAAGCCTTAGTACCAGATTTTGAAATGTGGCACTATCTAAAGGCTTAGTAAAGATGTCTGCAAGCTCATCAGCACTAGGCACAAACTTTGGATCAATCAGACCTTTTTCATAGCAATCCCTAATAAAATGATGTCTGATCTCAATATGTTTGGTCCTAGAGTGTTGGACTGGATTTTTAACAATACAAAGAGCTCAAGCACTATCCATTAATAATGGAGTCTTAGTCTCTGTAATGCCATAATCCAAGAGTTGATTCTGAAGCCAGAGTACCTGGGATGTACAACTTGCTGTAGCAATGTACTCAGCTTCAGCAGTGGATGTAGCAGTTGATGTTTGTTTCTTACTCTGCCAAGAAACTAAACAATTGCCTAGGAATTGGTAACCACCAGAAGTGGATTTTCTGGTGACTTTGCATCCTGCATAGTCACTATCAGAGAAAGCAACTAATTTGCGAGAATGCCCAGTAGAATACCAAAGACCTAGAGATTGGGTACCTTGCAAATATCTGAAGATCCTTTTGACTGCAATCAAATGGGATTTTTTAGGTACAGCCTGAAATCTAGCACAGGCACATGTTGCAAACATAATGTCTGGTCTAGAAGCTGTAAGGTACATCAAGGACCCAATCATACATCTGTAAAGGGTTTCATCAACCGCTTTACCTTTCTGATCAACATACAGTTGTGTGGTGCTGCTCACGGGAGTAGAACAGGGCTTACAGTTTTGTAAATCAAACTTATTTAACAACTCTTTTGTATATTTGGACTGATGAATGAAGGTTCCATCAGCCCTTTGTTTGATTTGCAATCCTAGAAAGAACTGTAATTCTCCCATAGTACTCATTTCAAACTTTTGCTTCATTAGCTTAGTGAATTCATCACACAACTGTGGATCAGAGGATGCAAAAATTATATCATCAACATAAACTTGAACAAGTAGCTTATGCTGTCCCACATTCTTAATGAATAAAGTTTTATCAATAGAGCCTCTAGTGAAATTATTCTTTAGAAGAAAATTAGATAGTGTTTCATACCAGGCTCCAGGAGCTTGTTTCAACCCATAAAGAGCCTTATCAAGCTTATACACCCAATCAGGATGTTTATTATCCTCAAAGCCTGGTGGTTGACACACATAAACTTCTTCTTTTATTTTACCATATAAAAAGGCACTTTTGACATCCATTTGAAAAACTTTAAGATTGTGAAAGGCAGCATAAGCTAAGAACAATCTAATTGCCTCCAGTCTGGCTACAGGGGCAAAGGTTTCATCATAATCGATGCCTTCCTCTTGTGCAAACCCCTGTACAACTAGCCTGGCCTTGTTCTTGACAATTTGGCCCTTTTCATCTGTTTTATTCCTAAACACCCATTTAGTGCCTATTGCACACTTACCTTGGGGTAAAGGAACAAGCTCCCACACTTGCTGCTTTTTGAACTGAAGAAGCTCAAGTTGCATTGCTTCAACCCAGCCGTTGTCTCTTAGTGCAACATGATAATTCTTTGGCTCTTAATGACTGATAAAGAGAGCATAGAAGCAGAAATTGGACAATTGACTACTGGTTGAAACTCCAGCATTGATATCACCAATGATTTGAGACATTGGGTGATTCTTCAGCTCTTGATAGACAATAAGATTAGTGCAAGTGTTTGTAGGACCTTCAGCAGCAATAGATGGTGATGTAGATTCTTGAAACCAAGTAGGAGATGGTAACTCAAATGAAGTAGAGGATTCAGAAATCTCATCAACATTTGTTGTGGATAGAGCTTCTGAAGCTACAGGAGCATCAGGTTTAGTTGACTCTGGAAGGTGGTCACTAAACCTGAAAAGGTGAGTACTGGCTACATCATCATCAGTACCACCAGGTGGAGAACTGTTGACAGGAACAACATCTGGAGGTTGATAAGGAACATATTGCAGTATGTCCAGATCAAATAACTCCACAGGGTTCTGTGGAATCTTGTCCTTTGGAGATTCATTAAACTTCACATGCAAAGTCTCTTCAACCATCTTTGTTGAGAATAAAGCAAGGACACCCAAAGGCTCTGAAGAAGGAAATCAAAGGAGCCAAATGATGAAGTACTTCATAAGGAGTCTTCATCAACCTCTGATTCACTAATACTCTATTCTGCACATAGCAAGCTGTGTTGACAGCTTCAGCCCTAAAGGTCAGTGGCAATCTTGAGTCAGCCAGCATTGACCTTGCAGCTTCAATGAGGGTCCTGTTCTTTCTCTCCACCACTCCATTTTGTTCAAGAGTTCTTAGAATGCTGAACTGCCTTTTGATTCCCTTTGATAGATAGAAGTCATCAAGTGTGTGATTTCTAAACTCTGTGCCATTGTCACTCCTCACACACTTGACTGGAAGGGAATATTACTTCTCCACATATAACACAAAGTTCATTATAGCTTTTGCAGCTTCATCTTTGGAGTGCAAGAAGAAAGTCCATACAAATCTGGAGTAATCATCCACAATTACCTGATAGTATTTCTTCTTTGCCATGCTTATCACTCTGACAGGACCAAAAAGATCCATGCGCAAATGTTGCAAGCAGGTATTGGACTTTGGTTCTTCTATTGGAGGGAATGAGACTTTGTGTTGTTTTCCCTTGAAACAAGCAGTGCAGTTGTCTTCACATTTGAACTCCTTCAAAGGCAACCCTCTTACTAAACCATGGTGTATCAGCTGATTCATGTTTTTGAGATTCACATGACCCAGCCTTCTATGCCATAGAGTAGATTCTTGAGGAGAAGCCTTGGAGAATAGGCAAGGATGACCTTTTAGATCAATTTTCTTTGAAAGATCTAAGGCATATACTCTTCCTGTCCTGTTGGCCTTCAGGAGAGTATATTCATCCAAAACCTTATCAATCAAACTCAGAACTTTGGATGACAGAATCTAACAATTCTGGCTGGTGAAAAGGGCAACATGGCCTTTATCACACATTTGGCTGACACTCAAGAGATTGTACTTGAAATTCTCCACATGATTAACATCATCAAACCTTATTTCCCCATTGGAAACAAAGCCTTTGCCGATGATGTAACCTTTTGCATCATTACCAAAGGAAACAAACCCCTTCTTTCCTTGAGAGTAGTCATTAAGAAGTGAGCTGCTTCCTGTCATATGCATGGATCCTACACTGTCCACATACCAGATGCTTCTTTGGCATGTTGAAGAACCCTGCATTCATCACAACAAGTTAGTTAGTTTTTGAGACCCAAACCTTTTTGGTTTTGGGTCTGTTCTCATCAACAGATGTGACACTAACTTGTTTGTTATGTGTGACAGCCTGAGGTGAAGGAGATGGTGTAGAAGAAGAATCCTTTGGCTTGGATTTCCTTTTCTGTGGTTTTAGCACAGGAGCATCTAATTGGTTGACTCTTCCCATTAGATGTTGAACCATCATAACAAGCTGTGTCTGATTTTGTGATAAAGCTTTTAGTTCATCAGACACATTAGTGCCTGCTTATGATGGATTCCTGTGTTGACCATCTTCTTTGGAGCAACCTCAACTGTTGCCTGATTAACCCCATCCTTCTTTTTGGATTTCTTCTTGGACTTAGGGGTTTCAGGTTTTGATGTTGTTGGTACAAACTTGGTTTCAAACTCAGTTTTCATTACATTCATTTTCTCTTTAATTTTCTCCTTTTGTTTGAGTTTGGAGCCCGTTTTATACCAACAATCATCAGTAAGATGATTGAACAAGCCACATATTTCACATGGCTTCTTCTTCATCTTTAGTTGATCATCAACTGAAGAAGATGAAACAACTGAAGACTTGTTCTTCAGCAATTTGCTATCGGTACTTGCAGTTTTCTTCCTTGCAATACTTGCATTCCTGATATCTTTTTCAGTAGTCTTCAAACACTTTCTACATACAGTTTTCTTCCCTTCAGTACTGGCAGTAGTTGGGGTTTGAACTTCAGGTGTTATCACTTGCTCTCCAGTACTTTCAGTACTTTTAGACACAACACCTGAATTGATTAACTTTTTGATCATGTGACAGTCAGCATTTGAACCATCAGCTGGTGTAGCATCAGCTGATTGTTTTTGTGAGGAATACATGCTGACTTCAACCTCCGATGGTGCTGTATCAGATAGTAGGTCACATAATGAGAAGGATTGGTTATTGCTTTCTCCATCAGATTCTACTTCTGCTCTGGAAGTAAAATCTGTTGGAGGAGCAGTGTGATTATAACCAATGCCAAACTTCATATTGGAAGCTGATTGCTTACTCAGAAGCATTTCAAAACCCTTGCAGGATTACACCCAGCGATCACACTCTACCTGGGTAGCTGCAAGTGTTTCCTTGAGGTCTTTGTACTTCTCTAGAAGTACCTCTTCCCTAGCCTTATCATCTTTGACTTGGCATTTAAGTTTATAAATCTCATGATTTTTATCATTAAGCACAGACTCAAGTTCAGCTTTTCTTTTGGAAAGGGTTTGCTCTAGCTCAAGATTTTTATCAATTAAAGCTACATTTGCTTCTCTAATAGATGCAAATGCAGCTATGCAAGATTCAAAACATAGCTTGGCTTTGGCCTCAGAAGATACCTATGATGAAGCATTAAAGGATGACCCATCATCAGACTCCAGGGCCATGAGAGCAAGGTTCCCAAAAGGATGATCACCATCATGTTGACCAGCACCAGGAAACAGTTATTCATGACCAGATATATCATCTGGTAAACTGCTCCAGTCAACAACTCCTGGGGTGAAGAAGTTGTGTTGTTGAGGTTGGATTTGATGATGAGATTGAGAAGGTTGAGGCTCAGGGAGAGCATGTGGTTGCTGAGAAGTGGGTGCTTGAACTTGACTTGATTGAGGCATGTAGTAGTAAGGGTATGGGTATGGCATATGACCCTGAGGCACAAAGTATGCAGGTGATGCCTGAGCTAGTGATGGATGACCAGAAATGGTGGTATGTTGCCCTTTGTGTTGTGAGCTATTGCTTGGAAAAGTCACAAAGGGTGCAGAGGAGTTAGATCCAGATGATCTACACTCTCTAGCAAAGTGTCCAAGCCTTTGGTACTTATGACACCTCAACTTGCTCTTGTCAAAACCAACTTTGGTTTTGCCAGAGAGACCAGGAAATTTCCTGCCAGTTCTTTTGTAGAACTTTTGAAATCTGATATTTATTATTTCCATTTGACTCAAAATATCCATCTCTTCCAGATCATCATCTGGAATGCCCTTCAAATCCTCCATCAGAAAGCACAGGTTATCACTGCTACCTCCTAAACTACCATCAACACCAACAAAAGCATGTTCAGAATTGGTGGAGAAATCAATATGCTCATCATAGGCACTCTCTGATGCAGCATATTCTGACTCCTGACCTATCAGGGCAGTATTGCCTGATACAAAGTTATCAGTGAGTTTACCAGATGATGACAACTTCCTTTTCTGTTCTATCTCTCTTTCAAATGTAAGCAGTTTCCCATGAAGTTGGGTGAGAGATAGAGTGCTCAGATTTGCACTAGAGCATAGGACAATAGTGTATGTGTCCTATCTCTCAGGAAGTGATCTGAGGGATCGGTTGTTCATCTGGCTGTTTGAATACTCTTGTTTAACCATTTTCAATTTAGAAATCAAACAAGAGAATCGCTCAAACTGTTGAGTCAGAGTCTCACCCTTCCTATGAGAGAATGTCTTATATTGTTGAGCGAGGATTTCCCTATTGTTTGCTAAGACCTCATCAGTTCTTCCGAATTGTTCCTTCAGAGCAACCCAGAGATCATGAGCAGTTTCATGATGCATAAGCCCTGAATAGATTTCATTAGGCAGTGCCATGGCCAGAATTCCATGGGCTTTAGCATCAATCTCGAACATCTTAAGATCTTCATCCGAATATTGATCAGGTTTCTTTGGAACCCTCTTATTTGATTCAGGAACGCTCACCATAGGTTTGTATGGTCCATGTACCACTGACTTCCAACAACCAGCACTGTTGATAGACAAGTGATGGAGCATACGACGTTGCCATATGTTATACTCACTCCTCACAAGCATCGGAGGCTTTGTTGAGGAGCCAGTATTATGAGGATCATTAGTTGGTGTCGCCATCTCAGACTTCAAGCAAATTCAAGGTAAACAAAACAAATCTAGCTCAAAACCATGAGAACCTCAAGTTTAATGGCCAGAAGTAGCAGAAACTCAATCTCTATAACCGATTCTTGCAAATTTGCTAATTCGATCAAACGTAGATAGCAAAAGAGCAGTTTCAATGATCAATTGTTAAATCGATCAATGATTAACCAGCTCTGATACCATTTGAAAGGATCTCAGCCTCTAGTTTGATCAATTAGGTTGTATTCGCAGCGGATTTAGTACAAGAATTAAGCAAATTATACTAAGAACACAAGAGATATGTCAATGTAACAGTAGGTTATAGAGAAAGAGAGGAGTTCTGCAAAAAGGTGTTTTCTATTAGATCACACACTTCAGCAAGGAATACAATTAGGTCATCTTCCTTTTATAGGAAGAATGACGTCAGCTGATGTCACTTGAAAGTGACATCAAACCGTTATTTTAACAAACTACTGAAACTACCTAAACTACTGAAGATGTCAAACAGCTGATATCTTCTTACAAAATGCTAAGTGTTAAACTTATTACAACAGTTGAAAAGAAACTACTGAAAACTACAACGACTGAAGAACATACTCTTCAGTCGTTTTACAAACTACTGAAATAGAAAATACAATTACTGAAAAGAAAAAGCTGAAAGGTAAACCATCACAACAACTGAAGAATACTTCTTCAGCTGTTGTGACAAACTCTGAATCTTCAGCACTTGTCTTCAGACTTTAACTTCAGATGTTTCATCAGCTGATGACTTCAGTAGTTGTCATCAGCTGATGTCTTCAGTCTTTGTCTTCAGTCTTTGTGCTTCAGCTGTTGATCTTCAGTACTTTGTACTTCAGCTGATGGTCTTCAGTACTTGAATCTTCAGCACTTGAATCTTCACTACTTTAGTCTTCAGTACTTGTGCCTTCAGTACTTGAGTCTTCAGTTGATGTTCTTCAATACTTTGATCTTCAGCTGTTAAGGTCTTAAGACTTTGTCAAACAGCTGATGAAGTTTTCAGCTGTTGTTGTGATGTCTTGTGGGACTTAGAGGTTTTTCTGATCTGGCTCATTGGTTCTTTTGGTTCAACATATGTATATATGTATATATCTATATATGTATATATATGTATATATATGTATATATATATGTATATATATGTATGTATATGTATATATGTATATATATATGTATATATATGTACTTACAATGTGTACTTACAATGTCTTCCAATGTAGTCAATGAAGGTTCCAATTACAATTTTAATATACTCAGTTTTGTTTAATTATGTACGTTGTTTTTATGAAATTATGCTGTTTTCCTTTCTGTGCTGTTTTCGTTATATGTTCTATTTTGAGTTAAATACCTTTCGATGTGTGCTGTATCTATATATGTGTTGTTTTGTGATGTTTTAATTATGTTGTATCTATATATGTGTTGTTCTGTGCTATTTTGAACAATTAATTATGTTGTAGATTATTATGTGTGCTGTTTTAATTACGTGTACTGTTTTTCTTATATGTGTTGTTTCTATTGTGCTGTATCTATGTGTGTTGTTTTCCTTATTATTATGTGTGTTGTTTTAATTATGTGTACATTATGTGAATCGGTGGTTTTTCTCTATTGTGCTGTATCTATATATGTAATTGTTGTATTTGTTTTGCTGTTATTTATGTTTGTGCTGTAATTGTTTCTATGTGTTATCATTATATGTGCTTTTTTCATTAAGTGTGCTGTTTTCTTAAAGCGTGCTGTTTTTATTATGTGTTGTTTTTATTATGTGTGTTGTTTTTTCCTTATATGTGTTGTTTTAAATTAACAATACCTCCTGTAGATGTGTGTTTAATTATGTGTGTTGTTTCCTATTGTGCTGTATTTAATATATGTGTGTGTTGTTTTTGTTTTTATGTATTAATCATTAAATCATTATTTGTAATTCAATGTTCTTTTTTTTGTGTTTCAGGTGTTCGTATATCCCCTACTTCTAGAAAAAAAATTATATTCCTAATTCAAGATTCATCCAAACCAATAGTTTGTATGAAGTTTTTGTCAATTGATGAAGCCTTTGAGTTTTACAAAAATTATGCCAAGTTAGGAGGTTTTGAGGCACGGAAGCATACTCAATGTACATCAAACGGTGTTTTTAAAATTAAATATATAGTTTGTGCAAAAGAGGGTCATAAGACATTTCATGACATTGACACGGTTAATGATAGTGATGGTTCTGATAAGAAATCAAAAGATCGAAGAAAGCGTCCATCTAAACGTACCGGTTGTAAGGCTCACATTCGTTTAGGGTTAAGTAAATGTAAGAAATACTATACCATTTATGGTTTTCATGAGGAGCATAACCATAGCTTTGTTGATCCTGAGGACTACCATCTATTATGTGCAGCAAGAGATTTGTCATTCACACAACAACAACTAATTACCGATTTTTCTATAATGAATATTGGTCCAGTTAAGGCGTTTAATATTATGAGAGAAATGTGTGGTGGGTTTGAGAATGTTGGTGTGACTGCTGTTGATTGCAAGAACTTTAAAAGAGGCCTTAATTTGTTTCTTGGTGAATTTGATGTTGATATGGCCGTAAATCGTCTTCTAAAGAAAAAGGAGTATTTACCCGATTTTTCTTGTGAATATTTAACTGGAGAGAAAGGTGCTCTTGCTGGTTTATTTTGGGCCGATGAAGATATGAAGTGGGATTATGTTTTGTTTGGTGATGTTATATCTTTTGATGCTATATTTCATACTAACAGGTATTTTTTTGTGCTGCTTTTTACTGTTTTAAAATTTTTTGTTTAAGTGTGTTGTTTTCTTTAAGCGTGCTGTTTTTATTATTTGTGCTGTTTTTATTATGTGTGCTGTTTTCCTTATATGTGTTCTTTCAAATTAAAAATACCTCCTGTAGATGTGTGGTTTTTTCTATTATGCTGTATTTAATATATGTGTGTGTTGTTTTTGTTTATATGTATTAAACCATTGAATCATTATTTGTAATGAAGTTTTTTCTATTTTTTCTATTTTATATTTGTATAATTCACACTAATTTGTGTGTGTTGTTTTTATTGTTTTTAGGTATGACTTGGTTTTTGTTCCCTTCACTGGAATTGACAATCATCATCACAACATTACGTTTACGGCTGGCTTGTTAGCATCAGAAAGCTCAGATTCATATAAGTGGTTACTTGCTGCTTTTTGAAATGTTTTGGTGTAGCACCTAAGTTGTGGTTACTGATCAAGACCCGGCCATGAAGATTGCAATTCAAGATGTTTTCCCAACTAGTAGACACTGACTATGCATGTGGCATATTATGACCAAAGTTTCATCCAAGGTCGATTTTTACTTTTTGTAATGTTTTTATATATGATCTATTAAATGTACTGTTTTCTTCAGTCCAATAAAATTATTTTTTTATAAAAGGTTGGACCCAAGTTATCCCAAGACGAGTCCTTTAAATGTAAGTTGTGCGACATTGTTTGGACTAATGCTATTCAACCTGCTGAATTTGAAAAATCTTGGACTGATATAATGGTTGAGTATAACATACAATCTAACAAATGGTTGTTAGACATGTTCTTTTTGAGACAAGATTGGATACCTGCATATTATCGTGATGAACACATGTCTGGACTTATGCGTACTACATCTAGGTCCGAGAGTGAAAACCACTTTTTTGGTCAGATTAGCAACACAGAGTTGTCTTTGTTAGAGTTTTTAAGTCACTTTGATATTGCTATGGAGGCTCAAAGATTTACACGTCGTAAAAATGATCACAGTACACGATACACTACACCTGAGATAAAAACTAATTTTGAGTTGGAATATGAAGCTGAAAAAATTTTTACGAGAGAGATATTTTATGATGTTCAAGGTGAAATCATTGGTGCTGTTCATGAATGTATATGTAAATGCTTTGAACCGGCTGGTGACTTTGTCAAGTTTTTAATTAAGGAGTTAGATACTAATGTCTCGACCACCTTTGAGGTATTAATTCATTCTTTTGTGTGCTATTTATACAAAGATTTTAATGTTGTTTTTATTAAGCGTGCTGTTTTTATTATGTGTTAGATGATGTTTTCGTTAGGCGCAATGTTTTCATTAAGCGTGTTGTTTTTATTATGTGTGTTGTTTTTATTATGTGTGCTGTTTTCTTTATATGTGTTGTTTTAAATTAAAAATACCTCCTGTAGATGTGTGGTTTATTCTATTGTGCTGAATTTAATATATGTGTGAGGTATTAATTCATTCTTTTGTGTGATATTTATACAAAGATTTTAATGTTGTTTTCATTAAGCGTAATGTTTTCATTAAGTTTGTTGTTTTTATTATGTGTATTGTTTTTATAATGTGTGTTATTTTTCTTATGTAAGGCCCCCTTCCCGGGCACCTCACAGTTGGTCATTCACAGCATAAAACATACATAATATAATTTTAAGCAGCGGAATTAATTTAACAAAAACCATCCATTCATTTAAAACATTGTTGTAAAGCAATACATTTTAGTTCATAAGTCACAAAATGTTTAATTGAATGAATTACAAAACAACAGTATCGTCAAAACATAAATGGATGTCAGTCTTGCCCGCCAAGTAGCCATCCCCGTGTGCCATCCTCAGCAACCTGTCACCTGCCAACTGGAAAATACATAAAAGTCAGCGTTGCTGAGTGAGTTCTAGTTTTATAGTTAAAATACTTTACTTTTCGTTCAAAAACCGTTCCTCATTGTCATAGGTGATCATACATCGTACGTACACATTGGTAATACTTTCATTATCTTCATCATCGTTCAATTCGTACTTTTATCATTCCTCTTCAATTAAGCTGTGAGTCTTTTGCGACACCAAGTCGCTCACCTCTAAGCCAATCACAAAGATTGACCTACATACTGTGAGTCTTTTGCGACACCAAGTCGCTCACCTCTAAGCCAATCACAAAGATTGACCTACATCCTGTGAGTCTTTTGCGACACCAAGTCGCTCACCTCTATGCCAATCTCAAGGATTGACCCTGTGTGCATCCTTCGGGGTAGCGAACCCGCATCACAGTTGAGCTAACACCTGCCAGGGGTGTGCACCTCCATTCATTTGCTTGCAAGCCATTCTTACGTTCATTTACGTTCCATTCTTCTTCATCATTAATCTTTCACTTTATTAATGATAATAATTCTTGATCATGATCATTCCACATAGAGTCATACAGTATTATTATTAATAAGTACATTAATAATAATAATACTAATAATATTATTAATAATATTAATCATAATCTTAATAATAGCCCTAATCATAATATTAATTAAAATATTAAGAAAAGGGATATCATTACATTCAAACATAATCATTCGCATTCAATAAAGTCCCAGTCAACATCCATGTGAAACCCTACTGCACAAACTCCAAGAAAAGAAATCTGTTAAAAAGTCTGAGTGTTTGGGCGTAAGAGCCCTGTTTTAGGCGTTTCACCACTGTCGGACTTACCAGCTTACACTTAGAAAAATTTTCAGCTCTGGGCGTATGAGCACTGCTGGGCGTATGAGCACTGCTGGGCGTATGAGCCCTGTCAGGCGTATGAGCCCTGTTGGACTTTTCATCCTACACTTAGAAAATATTTTCTGGTCATACGACCACTGTTCAAACTTTTCACCTTTTTACTTAGTTAAATTTTCAGACTCATGAGTACTGTTAGGACCCATGAGTACTGTTGGGACTTATAACCCCCATACATAGCGAATTTTCAGACTTATGAGTCTGGGCGTTTTAGGACTATTTGGACATATTACATGCTTGGACTCATGACCCCACTTAGCCTATTTCTAAGGCAAGTCCTTGGGCGTATAAGCACTATTGGACTCATTATCTTGTACTTAGTTGTTCTAAGTCTAAATTCCAGACACACGACTACCATTTGGGCTGGTTAGGCGTATTAGCAACATGTTCATGTGTCTAATTCATATTCCAAATCCCAAACATCATAATGCCTAGTTCTAAACATGCACACATAGTTTCCAGGCATAAACTTAACATAAACTTAAACCTACGTCCATCCCAAAACATATTCTATAAACATACACATTCATAACATACGGGTATCATACCAAATTTATAAAAAAACATACTTACATGCATTTTCCAGCCCCAAAACACTTAAAAACAGGTAAAAAGGGTCTAGAAACTCACCTTTGTTGTACTTCAAATTTCACACTCTTCACCCGAGCCTCTTCGACCATTCTAACACCTAAAACACACACACCATACCACCCGAACACACAAGTCACATTTATAAGCACATATACGGGTCTAGAATCATCTAAAGCTTCAAAAACTTGAGATTTCTTACCAAAAACTTCGAGTTTTCAGATTCTTCATCAAAAATCCCGTACCTTGCTCTTTCTCTCTCTAAAATATCGAGTTCTGCTTTCTTTTTCTAAAATCTCCGAAGATGGTAATGATGTGAACAAGAGTGGGTGACCATACCACCTTTTGTATCAAAATTAATAGGAAGTTTGCCTATTTGGCACTTTTGGCCCCTCCAAAAAAGAAGACTTTTTATTTTCTTTTGTCACACCCTCAATTTCCACGAATGGGGTTTTACCGACACTATATGAATTTAAAGCATACATTTGACTTCATTCAAAATAACATAAACAGATTTTACAAAATACGGAAGCGTTTACATAATTGGTGAATCCATTAGGGTACTGTTACAATAGCCATGTTTATACAAAATATTCAATGCTGAAAATAAACTAGATGAATGCATGTCCTGAGTGCATATCCTGAAGCGTGCCTCAAAAGCTTATGCGTTCCTGTGACCTGAGAAAACATGCTAAAATGTGTCAATATAAAGTTGGTGAGTTCACAGGTTTAATCAACAATAAATGTATTCGTAAGCGTTTCCATGTTTTGCGTTTCAATGGTTTAGTACATAAAGCATATTGTTAGCTAGCTAGCCTATGTTCTTGTTACTTAGCGTTTCAAACCGAAGCTGACTGTTTACGTCCTATTGTGTTTCCACCACGTCTTAACCGACCGTGGCAATCGTTGTGTTCCGTCATGTCTCATCAGACCATGACAAAGTGTTTCCTCCACGTCTTAACCGACCGTGGCAATCGTTGTGTTCCGTCATGTCTCATCAGACCATGACAAAGTGTTTCATCCACGTCTTAACCGATCGTGGCAATCGTATGTTAGGTCAATTGTGCGCCCGTTTGACCTCCAATCAAGATAGCGCGACTAGCCCGGGCGGGGTTTGTCAGACCCAGTAGTACAACTCAAAATTACCTCGCTAATCCCATTACTAACGGTTCGAGTGTGTGAGGACATGAGTGTGTTTGCACTAACGTAACAAGCGATATCAATATTACTACAACCATTTATGTAAATTTGTTTTGCATGTTTTCTCCCCCAAACGGAAAGAGATATAAAAAGGGGCCGTGAAACTCACAGACGATGCAGCAAGTATGTAGGATGAAAGTCTCCCAAGTGTCGTTTACGATGCGCTGTCAAACACCTATTGACAGTTGTGTTAAGCGTTAATGTTGTGTTTAGTATTTATATACATGTTTAGTAGGGTCGGGTCGCATGGGTTCGGTCGGGGGTGACACACACAAGCAGGCATACACGTATCAGACTTCATGTAGATCCCAAGTGGGTTGTTAATATTTGTAAACAGTTAGGTTGTTTCAGGTTGAAAAGTATGTGCTTGTTGATTGCGTTGACTTTAATCTTTGTGGTCAAGAAATGACACTTTATTGATGTTAACTTATCGTCACACGATAGACACATCGCACACCTGAAGGAGTCACTCAAAATGACTCCAATCGCATAACAAGGCTAGACGCACGACTGGACACTTCATTCGCACGAATAGGCCTTCAATCGTACGAATCAAGTTCCCTCGTACGATTGAACCCTCATTCGTGCGACTCAGCGTTCAGTCGTACCACACATTCCCCAATCACCCGAATCAATTTCCAATCGCGCGAATGAACCTTCATTCGTGCGGTTGGACCTTCAGTCGGGTGATACTCAGTCGCACACATTCATTCGGCTGACTCAATCGCACACATTCATTCGGTCGACTTAATCGCACCATTCGTTCGCACGTCTCGCCCCAGTCGTCCCGATCAATCGCGCGAAGGACCTAGTCGCATGACTCAGTCGCACGGTTGGCCCAGTCGCGGACTGCAGCAGGTCGCGACTGCTGGGCAGGTCGAACAGCCTTCGGCTGTTCCGTGCTCGGTTTTCTCACAATCAGGACTTCCAGAAACACTCTCCTAGCATGTCTAAGTGAAATGCACACGCTGATTGAACTCACACGCACCCCCACGACCACATGCATTCGGGTTGAACCCGAACACCCGAATCCCATACTTGCAGCAGTGAAACGGATGACAAAACGGATGAAAATGGTCGCCTACCTGCTGGGATCGTGATTTCTCAGCTGTTGTGTGGCCTAATCCGACAAAAACGAGCTCAATCGGGTGGGATTTGGTGCTAGGATGAACAATCGGGGGTGTAGAGAGCGTAGGAGAGAAAGAGAGTAGAATGTGAGTTGTTTGGGCTGGTGGATGGGTATTTATACCCAGCCCCAGTTTGGCAAATTGTCAGGTTTGGTCCCTGTACCTGGGTACTGAGTTCCCGAATTTGTTTCGGTTGATAACGACGTAGATGAGCGAGCTCCATTAATCAATAGGAATCCTTAGGTAATCTCGTTTATGTGAATCCTCTACAAACACCCGCGTTAGTATTTTATCACAATTTGTTTAACGATGTCGGTGGCGGTGTTCGTATACGTTTCGAGTACTTGTGAGAACAGGTCAATGTTAACGACAACAATTTGAAAAATGTAAATCTGAAATTCCGGGGTGTCACATCATCCCCTTTTTGCAGGAATTTTCGTCCCGAAAATTAGTACATCATGTTACGTGGTTTTTATGGGGTAGTACAAGACTCAACAGTTTGTGATGTGGAATAGAGTACCTGTGTATCTAAGAGGTGGATGCCTGGTTTTGGAACAGTTGAGGGTACTTCCTCTTCATCTGATCCTCGCATTCCCAGGTAAATTCTGGTCCACGCTTTGAGTTCCAACGGATTTTGACGATAGGGATACGGCTATGTTTGAGTGTCTTGACCTCTCGGTCCATGACTTCCACCGGTTCCTCGATGAAATGTAGTTGTTCGTCCACATGTATCTCGTCCAACGGGACGATAAGAGTTTCGTCTGCAAGGCATTTCCTCATATTGGAGACGTGGAACACATCGTGTACCCCACGGAGTTCTTCGGGTAGGTTCAACTGATAGGCCACGGGGCCGACCCGTCTGACAACCTCAAACGGTCCCACGTACCTAGGGCTTAGTTTCCTATGTTTCCCGAAACGAATCACACCCTTCCAAGGTCACACTTTCAAAAGCACCTTGTCACCTATTTGGAATTCCAACGGTCGGTGACGCTTATCAGCGTAACTCTTCTGTCGGTCACGGGCTGCTGCCATACGGTTACGGATTTGCACGATCTTCTCAGTCATCTCGCGCACAAGTTCAGGGCCGGTGAGTTGACTTTCCCCAACTTCCGCCCAACAGATAGGTGATCGGCACTTACGCCCATACAGTTCCTCAAATGGAGCGGGTTTGATCGATGTGTGGTAGCTATTGTTGTAAGAAAACTCAACTAGCGGTAAGTGAGTTTCCCAGCTGCTGCCGAAATCTATGACGCAGGCACGTAACATGTCTTCTAGAGTCTGGATCGTACGCTCACTTTGGCCATCAGTCTGGGGGTGGTACGCGGTGCTCATATCCAGCCGCGTACCAAGTGCTCGTTGTAAGGACTGCCAGAAGTGTGAAGTGAATCGAGCATCACGATCAGAGATAATGGAAGTCGGCACACCATGCCGAGAGACTATTTCCCTGAGGTAGATACGAGTTAACTTTTCCATGCGATCAGTCTCCCGGATTGCCAGGAAGTGTGCGGATTTCGTCAAGCGATCCACGATCACCCAAATGGTATCGCATCCGCTGGGAGTCCGAGGGAGTTTCGTGATAAAGTCCATGGAAATCTGCTCCCATTTCCATACTGGTATTTCTGGCTGTTGGAGTAGACCAGACGGTCGTTGATACTCCACCTTAACCTTTGAACAGGTTAGGCATCTGCTTACGTATATGGCAATGTCAGCTTTCATATTCGGCCACCAGTAGAGAGCCTTGAGATCATGATACATCTTGTCTGAACCTGGGTGGATTGAGTACCGTGATTTGTGAGCTTCGTCCATCACCAGTTCTCGTAGACCTCCATACAAGGGAATCCATGTTCGATCCATGAAGTAGCGGATTTCGTCAGGCTTGGTTTCTGGTTGCTTCTCCATGCCTCGTAGCGATTCGGCTTTCAGGTTCTCGCCTTTTAACGCCTCAAGTTGAGCATTGCGGATCTGATCGGGTAAACCGGTGTGAATGGTGAGTTGCAATGCCCGAACCCCTCTCGGCTTGGGTGTTTCCTTCCGGCTTAGGGCGTCGTCTACTACATTGGCCTTGCCCGGATGATACTTGATCGTACAGTCATAGTCGTTCAACAACTCGACCCAACGACGTTGTCTCATATTTAGCTCTTTCTGTTCAAAGATGTGCTGGAGACTCTTGTGATCGGTGTAAATGGTGCACTTGGTACCGTACAAGTAGTGTCTCCATATCTTGAGTGCAAATACCACTGCTCCAAGCTCTAGATCATGTGTCGTGTAGTTTTTCTCATGTATCTTCAGTTGTCGAGATGCATAGGCAATCACCTTATTGCGTTGCATTAGCACGCAACCGAGGCCTTGTATAGAAGCATCACAATAAACTACAAAATCATCTGTTCCTTCAGGGAGGGAGAGAATCGATGCTGTACAGAGTTTCTGCTTCAGGATCTGGAATGCAGATTCTTGTTTATCACCCCAATCGTACGTGTTGCCTTTATGAGTTAATGCGGTGAGAGGTTGAGCAATCTTCGAGAACCCTTCGATGAACCGTCGGTAGTAACCAGCCAGCCCGAGAAATTGTCGTACCTCGGTCGGAGTCTTAGGCATAGCCCAGTTCTTGATAGCTGCTATCTTTGCCGGGTCAACGTGTATCCCATTCTCATTGACCACATGACCCAAAAAGTGGACCTCTCGCATCCAGAAGTCACACTTTGAAAACTTTGCATACAGCTGTTCTCGTCTCAATAGCTCCAGAATCAGTCTAAGGTGCTCTTCGTGTTCTTCCTTATTCCTTGAGTAAATAAGGATGTCATCGATGAAGACAATGACGAACTTGTCTAGATAGGGTTTGCACACTCGGTTCATTAAGTCCATGAAAACCGCTGGTGCATTGGTCAACCCGAATGGCATAACCAAGAACTCGTAGTGGCCATACCTCGTTCTGAAAGCAGTCTTTGAAATGTCTTCTTCTCGTATCCTTAGTTGATGATAACCTGATCTCAGGTCTATCTTGGAATAGAAACTCGACCCTTGTAGTTGATCGAACAGATCATCGATGCGCGGGAGGGGATAACGATTCTTAATTGTCGCCTTGTTCAGTTCTCTGTAATCGATACACATGCGAAAAGTTCCGTCCTTCTTCTTGACAAACAGCACTGGAGCTCCCCACGGTGATGAGCTAGGTCTGATAAAGCCTTTATCCAATAGTTCCTGCAATTGCGTAGACAGCTCTTGCAGTTCCCTTGGAGCTAATCTGTACGGTGCCCTCGCGATAGGGGCGGCTCCCAGAACCAAATCAATTTGGAACTCGACTTGGCGATGCGGTGGAAGACCGGGTAGGTCTTCAGGGAAAACCTCGGGATAATCGCGTACAACAAGGATATCTTCAATTTTCTTTTCATCGGGTTCTTTTTCAGTGACCATGGCTAGGAAAGCGGTATGACCCTTACGCAAACACTTCTGAGCTTTCATGTAGGAGATGATTCCAGAGACCATGCCACTCCTTTCGCCCTGAACCGATAAAATTTCACCACTAGAAAGTGGGATACGAACGACTTTCTCCCCACAAATGATCTCAGCTTGATTCTTGGATAGCCAGTCCATACCCACAACTACATCGAAACTACCAAGTGTGACAGGCATCAGATCTATATCTATCTCATGGCCACATAATCCTAGTCTGCACCCCTTGGCGATATGAGTTGCCTCGATTAGTTTTCCGTCAGCTAATTCTACCACATAACTAGGTTCCATGACAGCTAAGGTTACATCTAAGAACTTAAGGAATTTGTTGGAAACAAAACTCTTATCAGCTCCAGTATCAAATAGTATAGAAGTAAAACAACCATTCAGGGGAAACGTACCAGTAACCACATTCTGGTCATCCCTTGCCTCGCTGGAACCGATCACAAATGCACGACCCTTGGCATTTCCCCCGTTATTTCCCTTGTTTCCACCCTTCAGCTCCGGGCAATCCTTCCTGTAGTGTCCCTCCTTTCCACATTCATAGAAGCCTCTAGTCACTCCACTCTGTCGTTGTTGTTGGGATTGTTGTTGCTGAGTCATCAGTTCACCCCGGCAGTCTTTGGCTGCATGGCCCATCTTTCCACATCTCTGACAACGGAGTCGCTCACATGGGCCATGATGATGGAAGTTGCACCGGTTACACTTAGGGCTCTTGCCCCCGTAGCTGCTCTATCCCTGACCATAATTGTTGTTGTTGTTGTTCTGGTTGTTGTGGGTGAAGTTTCTTGAGGAGTCAAACTTTTTGGTCGATGTTGCTGTGGGTTGTTGAAGCTTGAAGACTTGCTGTTGTTACCTTCCTATTTTCTTTTGTGATCTGATGAACCAGAAGCAGCGCCACGTTTAGGCAAAGTGCCCTGTGCCACCGCCTGGTCGGTGAGTTTGTGAGCCAGTTGGATGGCCTGCTGAATGGTGACAGGGTCAGCAGCCATAACACTAGCTTGAATCTGAGGAGCTAGACCATCAATGTACTTTTCAATCCTTTTGTAGGCAGGAGTCACCATCTGAGGACATAACGCAGCCAACTCGTGTGAACGAGTCGTGTATTCCTCGATGTCGGAACCAATCATCTTTAAATTCCAAAATTCTGCCTCCAGTTTCTGGACTTTGCTCCTGGGGCAGTACTCTTCTTTCATCAGAATCTTGAAGTCTTCCCATGGCATACCGTTTGCAGCACCAAGTCCTAAGGTTTGGACTTGTGAATTCCACCATGTCAGGGCTGGTCCCTCCAATGTGCCGGAGGCGTACTTGACCCGATTTCCATCAGGACAGCTGCACATGGCAAACACTGACTCAAGTTTCTCTAGCCAGCGAAGCAGTGTGACAGCGCCCTCAGAGCCGCTGAAAGAATGAGGCTTGCAATCCATAAACATCTTGAAGGTACAGACTGTTGGGCCTCCTTGATTCGGATTCTGGACGTTCTGGTCCTGATTGCGGTCCTGCTCATAAGCAGCAAGCGCATCAGCCACGCGCTCGTTGATGATAGCATTCAGCTCGGCTTGAGTTAGGGTGATATTTCCTCGTCCACCCGGGCGTCCAGGTCTTCTTCCAGACATGATTTCTTCAATTCACAACACATATTAATCAATAACCGGATAATAATTATTGACAATAATATATATTGTATCATGCTAGTAAGAGTGAAGGGTTTATTTGTATTTCGATAGTGTGGCTTTGTGTTGATTTCGAGGCCTCGTGCCTTTGAGTGTGGAATTGAGAATTTGTACCGACCGTATCCGTTATCACCCAATAGAGTTGCCAGAGTTCTCATGCACGACAAATTACAATTACGTGTGCACCCGTGATTCTAATTTGCTTTGCATGGTCACACATAGTTCCTCCTATTCGAGATAACATACCTTGTCCAGTACCGAGCGTTATCAATGATAGAAGTGTCAAAGATATATTTGTTATACCAGGAGTCAAATAACTAAGGTTGTATTAAGGTTGTACAAGTGAATTTGATGTCTAAGTCCGATTCTCTAATCGACTTGAATATCTTAGTTGTCCCTCATTTACTGCTCGGACTAGTGTAGAGAATAGGATATGTTGGGATTAATAACAAGTGCGAGAGAGTTGAAAGAGTGAGGTATTGTTTCTTTTTGTTTGTCATCGTTAAGCTTATCGCGTGTGTTAGAAATGAGTTTCGTGTTTCCAATCATGGAAATGTTTGATTTAATTCGTCGTTGCTTTCACTCCGCGAGTGAAGGATCAAGTGTAAGCGTTGGTAGTGAGCGAGCGGGACTCTCCGCCCCTCTGTCAGCCGGTAATGACACACATGTCATACCCATAGTGTTATGTTTGCTCAACAGTGTAATGTCAATACACCAGAAGGTTGTTTGCGCAATAGTGGTAACCATGTAAAAGTGTCTGTGCAATACTAGTGTTGTGTCTAAGGCTATAGTCTAGATGCAATGCAATCCTAGTTCTCTATAACCTATGGCTCTGATACCAATTTGTCACACCCTCAATTTCCACGAACGGGGTTTTACCGCTAGGCGTGTGACATACCAGGATCTCAGACACAGTCATATCGAACGACACTATATGAATTTAAAGCATACATTTGACTTCATTCAAAAGAACATAAACAGAGTTTACAAAATGCGGAAGCGTTTACATAATTGGTGAATCCATTACGGTACTGTTACAATAGCCATGTTTATACAAAATGTTCAATGCTGAAAATAAACTAGATGAATGCATGTCCTGAGTGCATATCCTGAAGCGTGCCTCAAAAGCTTATGCGTTCCTGTGACCTGACAAAACATGCTAAAATGTGTCAACATAAAGTTGGTGAGTTCACAGGTTTAATCAACAATAAATATATTCGTAAGCGTTTCCATGTTTTGCGTTTCAATGGTTTAGTACATAAAGCATATCGTTAGGTAGCTAGCCTATGTTCTTGTTACTTAGCGTTTCGAACCGAAGCTGACTGTTTACGTCCTATTGTGTTTCCACCACGTCTTAACCGACCGTGGCAATCGTTGTGTTCCGTCATGTCTCATCAGACCATGACAAAGTGTTTCCTCCACGTCTTAACCGACCATGGCAATCGTTGTGTTCCGTCATGTCTCATCAGACCATGACAAAGTGTTTCCTCCACGTCTTAACCGACCGTGGCAATCGTATGTTAGGTCAATTGTGCGCCCGTTTGACCTCCAATCAAGCTAGCGCGACTAGCCCGGGCGGGGTTTGTCAGACCCAGTAGTACTACTCAAAATTACCTCGCTAATCCCATTACTAACGGTTCGAGTGTGTGAGGACATGAGTGTGTTTGCACTAACGTAACAAGCGATATCAATATTACTACAACCATTTATGTAAATTTGTTTTGCATGTTTTCTCCCCCAAACGGAAAGAGATGTAAAAAGGGGCCGTGAAACTCACAGACGATGCAGCAAGTATGTAGGATGAAAGTCTCCCAAGTGTCGTTTACGATGCGCTGTCAAACACCTATTGACAGTTGTGTTAAGCTTTAATGTTGTGTTTAGCATTTATACACATGTTTAGTCGGGTCGGGTCGCATGGGTTCGGTCGGGGGTGACACACACAAGCAGGCATACACGTATCAGACTTCATGTAGATCCCAAGTGGGTTGTTAATATTTGTAAACAGTTAGGTTGTTTCAGGTTGAAAAGTATGTGCTTGTTGATTGCGTTGACTTTAATCTTTGTGGTCAAGAAATGACACTTTATTGATGTTAACTTATCGTCACACGATAGACACATCGCACACCAGAAGGATTCACTCAAAATGACTCCAATCGCATAACAAGGCTAGACGCACGACTGGACACTTCATTCGCACGAATAGGCCTTCAATTGTACGAATCAAGTTCCCTCGTACGATTGAACCCTCATTCGTGCGACTCAGCCTTCAGTCGTACCACACATTCCCCAATCACCCAAATCAATTTCCAATCGCGCGAATGAACCTTCATTCGTGCGGTTAGACCTTCAGTCGGGTGATACTCAGTCGCACACATTCATTCGGCTGACTCAATCGCACACATTCATTCGGTCGACTTAATCGCACCATTCGTTCGCACGTCTCGCCCCAGTCGCCCCGATCAATCGCGCGAAGGACCCAGTCGCATGACTCAGTCGCACGGTTGGCCCAGTCGCGGACTGCAGCAGGTCAAGACTGCTGGGCAGGTCGAACAGCCTTCGGCTGTTCCGTGCTCGGTTTTCTCACAATCAAGACTTCCAGAAACACTCTCCTAGCATGTCTAAGTGAAATGCACACGCTGATTGAACTCACACGCACCCCTACGACCACATGCATTCGGGTTGAACCCGAACACCCGAATCCCATACTTGCAGCAGTGAAACGGGTGACAAAACGGATGAAAATGGTCGCCTACCTGCTGGGATCGTGATTTCTCAGCTGTTGTGTGGCCTAATCCGACAAAAACGAGCTCAATCGGGTGGGATTTGGTGCTAGGATGAACAATCGGGGGTGTCGAGAGCGTAGGAGAGAAAGAGAGTAGAATGTGAGTTGTTTGGGCTGGTGGATGGGTATTTATACCCAGCCCCAGTTTGGCAAATTGTCAGGTTTGATCCCTGTACATGGGTACTGAGTTCCCGAATTTGTTTCGGTTGATAACGACGTAGATGAGCGAGCTCCATTAATCAATAGGACTTCTTAGGTAATATTGTTTATGTGAATCCTCTACAAGCACCCGCGTTAGTATTTTATCACAATTTGTTTAACGATGTCGGTGGCGGTGTTCGTATACGTTTCGAGTACTTGTGAGAACAGGTCAATGTTAACGACAACAATTTGAAAAATGTAAATCTGAAATTTCGGGGTGTCACATCTTTCCTTTCCTTTCTTTTTCTTTTACTCTTTTATTTCTTGCTAAAAAAATACGGGTGTTACAAGTCCACCCCCCTTATATGGGTTTCGTCCTCGAAACCTGTTATTCCTCAAACAGATGTGGGTAATGTTGTCTCATCCCCTCTTCAGTCTCCCACGTAGACTCGGATCCCTTCCTGTGCTTCCACTGTACACGCACAAGAGGAACCACTTTATTCCTTAACCTCTTTTGCTTACGATCAATGATTGCCACTGGTTGCTCCACGTAGTTAAGCCTCTCATCCACCTCGATATCCTCCAGTGGTACAACCATGTCTTCATCAGCTAAGCACTTTCTCAGATGAGATTAATTCATCTGGCAATTTAAGTCGATAGGCTACCTCTCCTACTCGTGCGACAATCCGGAAAGGTCCTATATATCTCGGGCTTAGCTTACCTCGTTTCCTGAATCTAATAATTCCTTTCCAAGGTGAGACCTTCAACATGACTCGGTCACCAACCTTGAACTCTATCGGTCTTCGCCTCTTGTCAGCATACGACTTTTGCCTATCTTTCGCCGCCTTCATGAAGGCTTTGATCTTTTCCAATTTCTCAGTCGTTGCTTCAATCACCTCAACACCTCCCAACTCTTTCTGCCCAATGTCTCCCCAGCACACGGGCGTCCTGCATCTCCTACCGTATAGCATCTCGTAAGGTGGCATGCCAATGCTGGCATGATAACTGTTGTTGTACGAGAATTCTGCTAACGGAAGGTGGTTGTCCCAACTTCCTCCAAAATCGATCACGCACGCCCGAAGCATGTCCTCGAGTGTTTGGATCGTCCTCTCAGACTGACCGTCTGTCTGAGGGTGATATGCTGTACTAATGTGTAGTCTCGTCCCCATTGCATCATGAAATCTTTTCCAAAACATGGAGGTAAACCGGGTGTCACGATCAGACACAATAGACACCGGTACACCATGACGAGCTACAATTTCTTTGATGAACAGATCCGCCAATCTTTCAGATGAGTACGTTTCGCGGATCGGTAGGAAGTGGGCACTCTTGGTCAAGCGGTCAACTATCACCCATATGGCATCATACCCTTTTGGGGTATGTGGTAATTTCGTAATGAAGTCCATGGTGATGTGCTCCCACTTCCACTCGGGTATATCCAACGGTTGGATCTTCCCGTAGGGTTTCTGGTGTTCCGCCTTCACTTGTAAACAAGTCAGGCACTTACTCACGTACTCCACTACGTCGCGTTTCATACCCGGCCACCAGTAATCCTTCTTCATGTCGTGGTACATTTTAGTAGCACCGGGGTGAATGGAGTATCGGGTCTTATGGGCCTCATCCATGATTCTTCCACGTAGATCCCCGTATCGAGGGATCCACATTCGCCCAAATCGGGTCTTAACACCAAGAGTGTTCTCACCCAATTCCGTAACCAGACCTCTCATCCTTTCGGAGTTAAGACGATCTTCTTTCAAAGCCTCGTCTTGAAACTCCTTAACCTGTGTCATCACGTCGGAGGTCATGATTAACTGATAAGCCTTCACCCGAATTGGCTCAGGCCTTTCTTTTCGGCTAAGGGCATCTGCCACCATGTTGGCCTTGCCCGGATGGTAATGGATTTCGCAGTCATAATCCTTTATGAGCTCCAACCATCGCCTTTGCCTCATGTTTAGATCTTTCTGCTAGAAGAAGTACTTCAAGCTTTTGTGGTCTGTGAAGATGGTGCACTTAGTCCCATATAGATAGTGCCGCCAAATCTTCAATGCGAAAACCACCGCAGCTAGTTCTAGATCGTGCGTGGGATAGTTGACTTCGTGGGTCTTCAGTTGTCGAGATGCATAAGCTATGACCTTTCCGCATTGCATCAATACGCAACCTAGCCCAGAATAGGATGCATCCGAATAGACCACCAAGTCTTCATTTCCCTCGGGCAATGTCAAAACAGGAGCTTGGGTCAGTCTTGTCTTCAATTCCTCGAAGGCATCCTCCTGTTCCCGACCCCACACGAACTTTACGTCCTTGCGAGTCAATTTTGTCAAAGGTGAGGCTATCTTAGAGAAGTCTTGGATAAATCTTCTATAGTAGCCCGCCAGCCCCAAGAAGCTACGAATCTCGGTTGGCGTCTTTGGTGATTTCCATTGCATCACGGCCTCAACCTTCGCTGGGTCCACCATTATTCCTTTTGCATTTACTACGTGGCCCAGAAATTGCACCTCGCGTAACCAAAAAGCGCACTTGGAGAACTTGGCGTACAATTTCTCCCTTCTCAACGTCTCCAAAACTTCTCGAATGTGGCCGGCATGCTCTGTCTCGGTTTTTGAATAAATCAGGATGTCATCAATAAACACGATCACTGATTTATCCAACATCGGCCGACACACTCGGTTCATCAAATCCATAAAAGCAGCCGGCGCATTGGTCAATCCAAAAGACATGACAAGAAACTCGTAGTGACCATAGCGCGTACGAAAGGCTGTTTTAGGGATATCCTGCTCCTTCACCTTCAGTTGATGGTAGCCCGATCGAAGATCTATCCTTGAAAACCAACTGGCACCCTAAAGTTGATCAAAAAAGTCATCGATCCTTGGTAAGGGGTATCTGTTCTTCACCGTCAGCTTATTCAGCTCGCGGTAGTCGATGCACATCCGCATACTACCATCCTTCTTCTTTACGAATAGAACCGGAGCACCCCAAGGTGAGATACTCGGTCGAATAAACCCCTTATCCAGCAGCTCCTGCAACTGCTCCATCAACTCTTTCATCTCCGTCGGAGCCAAGCGATACGGTGCTTTTGCGACAGGTTGGGCACCCGGTATCAGGTCGATCTGGAACTCGATCTCTCGGTCAGGTGGCAACCCCGATAAGTCGTCGGGAAACACGTCCGGAAAGTCACACACCACTGGTACATCGCATAGTTGTGGTGTTGGCATCTCTACATTCTTTACATAACATAGGTAGGCGCTACGTCCGCACCTCATACATTTTCCCGCCACCGCCATCGAGATCACCTTCGGAATCGTCATAACTCGATCGCCATATATTGTCACCGGACTTCCGTCGGTCGCCGTCAGTCTAATCATCTTCTTTCGGCACACGATATTCGCTTCGTAGGTTGCTAACTAGTCCATCCCTAACACTACATCAAATCCTCCTAGAGGCATCACATGTAACTTGGCAGCAAACCTATGACCTTCTAATTCTATGGTACAGTCCTCTATTACATCAATAACTCTAGTGGACTTACCAATAGCAGTTTCTACATCAAAGGGCTTACTAATGCATTTACTACTAACAGGCAATTTAGCACAGAAAGTAGCAGAAATGAAACTCCTACTAGCACCAGAATCAAATAACACAGAAGCAAGAGTTTGATTTACTAGAAACGTACCTGACACAACATCGGGGTCCGTCCTAGCCTCCTCTCTGGTCATGGTGAAAGCTCTGGCGCTCGCCTTCTTCCCTTCAGTCCCGGCCGTCTTCTTTGCCCCGCAACTCTCCACCCTCTGCTTCCTGCAGTCTTTGCTCATATGGCCCGCCTCACCGCAGGTGTAACACCTCCGATCCTTACAATCCTTCAGGATGTGGCCCGGCTTCCCGCACTTGAAACACACGTTGAGCCCCGATCTGCACTCACCCGTATGCTCCTTCCCGCACTTGCCACACCTTTTGGGCCCTGAGCTTGATGACCCCACCCTTCGGTCATCCATTCTCATCCTTTTGTTGTTCGGGGTAAAGCCACCACGCCCGAACCGCTTCCCATTCCAGTTTCGGTCACCCCCACCAGCCTTCTTCACCTCCGCATCTGCTACCTCCCTTTCATCGTAGAGTCTTCCAGCCAAATCCACTGCCGACCTAAACGTGCTTGGCCGAGCAGCAATCAAGTGCCTACGAATGTCGGCTGGTAGTCCCTGAATGTACCGCTTAATCTTTCGGGACACCGGCGTCACTTGATCCGGCACCAGCCTCGCCATCTCATTGAATTTGGCAGTGTATTGCTGGTGGTTCATGGTTCCCGCCTCGAGTTGCAGAAACTCCCTCTCAATCTTATCAAGTTCCCTGTGAGGACAGAATTCCTCAACTACCAGCTTCTTCAACTCGGGCCACTTCATCTTGCCTATAGCCCTGCTGCCCTCAGCTTGGACAATATTGTCCCACCAACATAGTGCTGAGTCGGTAAAAGAGTGGGTGGCAAACTTCACCTTCTGATTTTCCCGGCACTTACTGATCTCGAGTACCGCCTCCATCTCCCTTACCCACCGATGGGCAGCCGCAGCATTGCCATTCCCATCAAAAGTCGGGGGCCTGCACCTCTGGAATGCCCGTAATTGCATCCCTTGGTCGTCACCCCTACCACATCATCTTCCTCTTCATCAGATACTACTATCTCAGGATCCGGTCGTTCCTCTCCTCCCTTGCTTTCCTTTCCAGTCGACCCTCTCCTGTCCTCCTTCTCTTTCATTTCCTCGTTCCTCACTGCTCGAATAACGTCGGTCACTACAGATGGCATAACTGCCTGCAGGACCTGGTGTACCTCATCAGCAATCGCCTCCCTAGCTGAGGCATTCAGGCTCGCATTCTCAGTTTCTTCGTTCTGATCAGTAACCTCTGGGTTCACAGGGGTTGTCTCAGGAGCTTTAGTGATGTTCCTAGTCCTACGCGGACGACCTCTACCTCTAGCAGCCTTAGAAGGTTTCTTCCCAGCCATTTTCCTATGCACTATAAGATTCAAACACTAAAACAGTCATTCAAGGAAATAGCTTAGTTTATGTCAAGTATAGTAAGTCCCTAATTACAGTGGCCAGTTGTGATTAGCCACTTACTTTACTCTTCACACCCCAAGCACTCCCTATCCTGACTACATCAGCATCTAAATCTACTAAGAACACATAAATCACATAGCACACACACATAACACTGATTAACTTTTAAGAAAAACAATACATGATGGCACATGGCTACTCGGGCTGACATCCCTCTTCCTTTCCCATTCTCAGTTTAAGTTAAGGTTTATTTTGAAAAATTTTACCCAATTCACTTAAACTTTAGCTCTGATACCAACTTGTAAGGCCCCCTTCCCGGGCACCTCACAGTTGGTCATTCACAGCATAAAACATACATAATATAATTTTAAGCAGCGGAATTAATTTAACAAAAACCATCCATTCATTTAAAACACTGTTGTTAAGCAATACATTTTAGTTCATAAGTCACAAAATGTTTAATTGAATGAATTACAAAACAACAGTATCGTCAAAACATAAATGGATGTCAGTCTTGCCCGCCAAGTAGCCATCCCCGTGTGCCATCCTCAGCAACCTGTCACCTGCCAACTGGAAAATACATAAAAGTCAGCGTTGCTGAGTGAGTTCTAGTTTTATAGTTAAAATACTTTACTTTTCGTTCAAAAACCGTTCCTCATTGTCATAGGTGATCATACATCGTACGTACACATAGGTAGTACTTTCATTATCTTCATCATCGTTCAATTCGTACTTTTATCATTCCTCTTCAATTAAGTTGTGAGTCTTTTGCGACACCAAGTCGCTCACCTCTAAGCCAATCACAAAGATTGACCTACATACTGTGAGTCTTTTGCGACACCAAGTCGCTCACCTCTAAGCCAATCACAAAGATTGACCTACATCCTGTGAGTCTTTTGCGACACCAAGTCGCTCACCTCTATGCCAATCTCAAGGATTGACCCTGTGTGCATCCTTCGGGGTAGCGAACCCGCATCACAGTTGAGCTAACACCTACCAGGGGTGTGCACCTCCATTCATTTGCTTGCAAGCCTTTCTTACGTTCATTTACGTTCCATTCTTCTTCATCATTAATCTTTCACTTTATTAATGATAATAATTCTTGATCATGATCATTCCACATAGAGTCATACAGTATTATTATTAATAAGTACATTAATAATAATAATACTAATAATATTATTAATAATATTAATCATAATCTTAATAATAGCCCTAATCATAATATTAATTAAAATATTAAGAAAAGGGATATCATTACATTAAAACATAATCATTCGCATTCAATAAAGTCCCAGTCAACATCCATGTGAAACCCTACTGCACAAACTCCAAGAAAAGAAATCTGTTAAAAAGTCTAAGTGTTTGGGCGTAAGAGCCCTGTTTTAGGCGTTTCACCACTGTCGGACTTACCAGCTTACACTTAGAAAAATTTTCAGCTCTGGGCGTATGAGCACTGCTGGGCGTATGAACACTGCTGGGCGTATGAGCCCTGTCAGGCGTATGAGCCCTGTTGGACTTTTCATCCTACACTTAGAAAATATTTTCTGGTCATACAACCACTGTTCAAACTTTTCACCTTTTTACTTAGTTAAATTTTCAGACTCATGAGTACTGTTGGGACCCATGAGTACTGTTGGGACTTATAACCCCCATACATAGCGAATTTTCAGACTTATGAGTCTGGGCGTTTTAGGACTATTTGGACATATTACACGCTTGGACTCATGACCCCACTTAGCCTATTTCTAAGGCAAGTCCTTGGGCGTATAAGCACTATTGGACTCATTATCTTGTACTTAGTTGTTCTAAGTCTAAATTCCAGACACACGACTACCATTTGGGCTGGTTAGGCATATTAGCAACCTGTTCATGTGTCTAATTCATATTCCAAATCCCAAACATCATAATGCCTAGTTCTAAACATGCACACATAGTTTCCAGGCATAAACTTAACATAAACTTAAACCTACGTCCAACCCAAAACATATTCTATAAACATACACATTCATAACATACGGGTATCATACCAAATTTATAAAAAAACATACTTACATGCATTTTCCAGCCCCAAAACACTTAAAAACGGGTAAAAAGGGGTCTAGAAACTCACCTTTGTTGTTCTTCAAATTTCACACTCTTCACCCGAGCCTCTTCGACCGTTCTAACACCTAAAACACACACACCATACCACCCAAACACACAAGTCACATTTATAAGCACATATACGGGTCTAGAATCATCTAAAGCTTCAAAAACTCGAGATTTCTTACCAAAAACTTCGAGTTTTCAAATTCTTCTTCAAAAATCCCGTACCTTGCTCTTTCTCTCTCTAAAATATCGAGTTCGGCTTTCTTTTTCTGAAATCTCCGAAGATGGTAATGATGTGAACAAGAGTGGGTGACCATACCACCTTTTGTATCAAAATTAATAGGAAGTTTGCCTATTTGGCACTTTTGGCCCCTCCACAAAAGTAGACTTTTTATTTTCTTTCCTTTCCTTTCTTTTTCTTTTATTCTTTTATTTCTTGCTAAAAAAATACGGGTGTTACATCTTATATGTGTTGTTTTCATTAAGAGTAATGGTTTTTCTATTGTGTTGTATTTAATATACATGTGAGGTATTAATTCATATTTTTGTGTGGTATTTATACAAAGATTTTAGTGCATCACATATTGTTTTATCCATTAATGTGGTGACTTTTATATAATCATCTGTTTTTGTACTATTTTGTTTCAGTTTTATAATACAGCACACATATTTTATACCTGTGCTGCATTTTGCAATTGTTATTAACATTTATGTTTTCTGATATAGGTTATGTTTAGAGAAAATGATATGATAATTACATGTAGATGCAACAGATACGAGCAATACGGTTTGTTATGTCGGTATATCTTCTACGTTTTAAGAGCTTGTGGTATTAAATAGTTTCCTGAAAGATATATTATGAGAAGATGGACCCGAGATGCTGCTCCAAATAAGTCAATGCGTACTGTTATTGAGCGAGATTCTGTGGTGAGAATGTTGATTCTGTTGACAGTATTGTTCGTGATATTGCGTATAGGCATGATTATATTATCAACAAACTTTTTACAAACATGGATCAGTTAAAAATTTACTTAAAAGAAGTAAAAAAACACAAGCGAATGTGGATTCTTTACCTGTTCCTTCAGGACCAGTATCTAAGAATAAGAGGTTGGGGAATATTCTTGGTTCTGATCAGCCATCATCTATTACTTTTAGAAGACCTGTTGGAATTAAAAACAAAGGTTCGGGTTCTCATAAACGTTATAAATCTTTTCAAGAGATATCATCTTCAGAGAAAAAAATAGGGAAACAGACTAGGTGTTATGCGATATGTGGAAAGAGCGGCCATAATCAGCGAAGTTGTACATTGAAGAATGCTGGTGGTGGTTCTGATAATGCAAATAGTACTTGATAATTCATATTTCATATTTTTCATGTAAAAGACATCAATTATATTCTTCAATCATACATAGTTTTATAGTTGTGATTCAATTTAAAATACAGTACAAAAATACAAACACATGCTGCTACATATTCAACACATACTATGTGCTGCTTTTTTATTTTATACGTATGATGTGAATGAAATCAATTATATTCTTCATTCATACATAGTTTTATAGTTGTGCTTTATTTTTAAAAACAGTACAAAAAACCGTATATTATAATACAGTACAAAATACAATTCAAAAATACAGCACATGTTGCTACATATTCAACACATATGATGTGCTGCTTTAAATTTTATACGTATGATGTAAATGAAATCAATTATATTCTTCAATCATACAGAGTATTATAGTTATGCTTCATTTTTAAATACAGTACAAAATACCTTTTATTATCGGATATCATTTTACAGTGTATACAAACAAATAAACCTATATAGAATGCAATTGTACTACATTTTTTTAGCTTATGTACTGTATTTTTATAACCATTCAATTTCTAGCAAACCAAACATAACTACCAACGTTAGACTACTTTTTATAGCTATAACCATTCAAATGTATCACAAAATACAAAGTGAACTGCTTTCTGTTGCTGATAAACAAAATAAAACATATTTTGATTATATAACTATTTCATTCAAAGGATTTCTTTAATCTTTCTTCTATTCTTTTCCTTCTTGTTTCCTTCAGTTTCTTCTTCTCAGCATCATCTTTTTTATTAAAGTTCAGTACATCAAATGTCACCATTTCCTTCAATAAGTTGATATCCGATAACAGTATTTTTGTCAGATATTTTATTCTAAAATCATACAACTCAACATTTTGTTGATCTGACTCTTCTGAAAGACCACAGTTCCATTTCTTATGTTTACCAAAGTATGTTTCCATGTGTCGCATTGCAAAGATGCCACAATCAACAAAGTTCTGTGTAGTTTCCTATGGTAAAGCTAACCTTGTTGGATTCAATGTTTTTATTCTTTCATGCTTTTTAGGGTCTTCTTCCTTCAACTATAAAATCATAATTGATTTCTGAAATTAGAATATTGTAAATTAGTACATAATTTTAAATTTTAAAAGATATGTTGTGTGATAAACAACATGAGTTTTAAATTAGTATATTACCACCATTTTAATGCGTGTGGCTTGTTTCGGTTTGATTTTTTCCTTCACGTTGTCCATTATGTCAATTGAAGGTGTTTTGAAATCAAAACAGATGACATAAAAGTGCCTATCTTGGAGAATTGAGATGAATATCATGTCTACTTCTTTAATTGAACCAAATGTTGAATCAAATAGAGTGTTTTCTAAATTCATCCTGAAATTCTGTAATGACTCAGTTTACAACACTTTTTACTCACATTAAAATCCCCCTGCATGTAAACGATGTTTCCAAAAAAATAATTAGTTGTACTATATTTAAATATGTTATTATTATACATGATAACAGTGTAGAGTATGTACTGCGTTATAAAACAACTATTCATGAAAAGAAATGTATTTTCTAATATAGTACAACTAATTTATTGTACTGTAATTTTATATTAGAAATATCATTTAGTATAAAAATCATACCACCATATTGCATGGACAGAAGAGTCTTTTAGGTGAGTTATTTGCTCTGAATTGTTCCTCGTTGTTGAGTACAAGTGACCAGCAAGTCATGATACTGCAATGCAAATATTCATTTGGATAAAACGACTCGAAGCTTATTTTTGAGGTTTTATTCCCAGTTGTAGTTTCAAAGACGAATTCCCTGTATTATTTTAACAGATAAGTTATTTTAAAAATATGTGATTTTAAATGTGTTATATTATAAATCAAGATAGTCATATAATTACCAAATATCACCAATTGCTACAAATATATATTCTGATACAAGTTCTTCGTCTTTGTGCCTTTTAAGATTCATTTGCACAACACGCTCTTTAAATGGCGATCTTAGAGCTTCAGACAACTTTGTTTTGCGTGTTGTTTTTTCTCTTTTTTCTTCTCCTTCTTCAGCTCTTGTAGCTATATCCTTTTTTACTTTTTCATCTGTGAAAGTAGATTTCTCAACCAAATTCTCTTGTACAAGAGTTTCCAATTGAGGATCATTTGTTTGTAAGAATTCTACTGTTTTTAAAACATTCTCAACATCATCTTCATCTTGTTTTCTAATCTCCTCCCGTCCATCTGCCACATCATTTCCTTCTCCGTAAACTTTTTCTTTCTCAATAATTTGTGCTAAACCAGCTGAATTCTCGATATTATCTCCATCTAAAACTCTTTCTCGTTCTTTCCCTTCTTTATCTGCGTCCTCTTGATGTGCTGTTTTCTCTTGTACATCCACATTGTTTCCTACTTGATCTAAATCTTCTTTCTTTATTATCAACATTTAAATCAGCTTCTTTCATGATGATTTCTCCTTCTAAAACATCTACATCTTCTCTTTTTGTATCCACATGTTCTTTTTCTTTATTCTCTTCATCTAAATCAACTCCTTTTTTTATGTTTTCTCCATCTCCATCTGCAGCTTCTTTCATTTTATTTTATTTTCCTTTTTTTGATATTTTGTTAGCTTTGACATCCATCCTTCTAAAGCATTGAATATTTCATCATTTGAATCATACTTTGCAATGTATTCTTCGATTAAACGATCAACACCCTCAACAAATTCATCAAGATCATTTGTTTTTTTTCCTTATAAGATATGCCCACTCCTAAGATCAAAGAAAAAGTATACATAGTTATCGTTACTAGTACTATATTTTACGATTTGTTATTGACTGGTTGATTTAAAGATGTAAAAATTCAGAACATAATATGCTCTGATAACAATGTAAATCATGGCTTATAATACTGAATATTTAAATGCAGTACAATGTACAATCTATTTCGATTTAATAATGCAGCACATGTTGTTTAATATAGTAGTGTGTTATACATGCAGCACATAAACCAATCTTGATGAATTGTATTCTAAATCAACTTTAATATATATTTTTTACATAACATTTCAAATGTGCTGCAATTGTAAATGCAGCACAATGTACATATCTTAATGTGGCACAATGTACATATTATAATCCAACATAATGTACGTATTATAATGCAGCACAATATACATATTATAAATGTGTTGTTAAATCCTTATACTCTTTTATAGAAGAGTTGTGTTTTTGTAAACCTAGTAGAATGAACAATTGCAGCTCATAATTCATTATTATTAGATTGTTTTCAAAATCCAGTGTAGTGGTACATATTATATAAAATGTTAATAAAAATAATAGATAGTGTCACACCCCCGCTGGTAGCGGAAACACGGGGAATGCGAGCTAGACGGGATCGTCATAACACATGGTATGCAATAGAGTATCAATAATAATATGATGACAAGCGTGTCATAACGACACCCGAACACAATTGGAGACTTGTGTCGTGTATAGTCAAAGTTCACGACAGCATAGCCATAAGCACAACATAAAGGATCACATAAACATTAAGGTTAACTTGTAATGTAAATTCCCACAACTCGGGAACAAGTATACAAAAGACCATGTTCAAGCTTCACGAGGGTAATATTTACAATGCATCCTAGGGTCTCCTCTAAAAGGCAGCACTCCTAGATCTTCAATTACCCTGATCACCTGAAAAGAGATGCTCAAAACGGTCAACATAATTATTGGTGAGCTTCGCAGGTTTTAAGTAATAAAAGATGTTAAGATGAAATCAGTAAGTAAGTTTAATAAAAGTTACCGCGACTACACTTATGTGCAGGTGGTTTTACTAGTTATAAATAGCTACAACCAAACCTAGTCATCGGTTCCACACAGGAATTGATGGCTGTAAGGAAACATTCCCGAAGTTTTAAATGGTTTATAAAGACGTAGCAAGATCCACACAGCGCATACGTATAGTTTATAACCAAACCAATCCTTAGGTCCTAATACCGGGATTAATGGTTATACAAAAAGGTTTTCCATAGCAAAATAAGTTCAATGTGACGTAGCAAGATCCACACAGCACATACGTTTAGGTTACAACCAAACCAATCCTTAGGCCCCAATTACTGGGATTAATGGATGTAGTGGATGATCGGCTTAGAAGAACCACATAGAAGAACCACACAGAAGAGCCACACAGCTGAGAGCATCCAAGGTCAATGGCATCCACAGGTAACGTCAATCAACACATAACATCAAGTAGTAGTGCATAGTAGTGTGATACCACTAAGTCATGCATAGGGGTAACATAGCACATAGTTCAAGTTCACATAGCAGCAATCACAAGATAATCAAGTTAAGGTACTCATAGAAGTAGCAGCCAACTTCCACTAGGGAAGGTGCTTGAAATCAAGTTAAGAAGGTGAGCATTCTTTTCCCCTAAGTTGAAAATGTTTAAAAGGGTTTTATAAGGGTAAAAAGGGGCCATGAAACTCACTGAACGGATGATAGGCACGTATGATGAATATTCCCAACGGTAGGATGCTATGAACAGTCAAGCACCTATTGACAGTTACTGACAAGCATTAATAATGAGCATAAAGCATAAGATGATATCAATAGGTTCGGGCAGTTTCAGTTCGGTCGTGGGTAGTACACACACAAGCAGGCATGCACGTATCAGACTAGGTTATTTTAAATAGTATGTGCCTGTTGATAGCGTTGACTTTAATCTTTGTGGTCAAGCTATGACACTTTATTAAATGGAAATAGTATGTGTGTTGATAGCGTTGACTTTAATCTTTGTGGTCAAGCTATGACACTTTATTAATGTTACCTTATCGTCGTAAGATCTCCGAAAAGGGGATCCACACACACACACCATCATCAGTCACACAACAGGACCGGACGCACGACTCAACCCTCCTTTCGCATGAATGGACCTTCAGTCGTACGAATCAGCTTCATTCGTACGATTGAACCTTCATTCATGCGACTAAGCATTCAGTCATACCATGCAAGACCGAATCGCGCGACCCAACCTCCATACGCACGATTGAACTTCATTCGCACGAATCAGCTTCATTCGTGCGATTGAACATTCATTCGTGCGACTGGCCTTTCAGTCGTGCGATTCACGCACAATCGCACACAATCTCGTTCGCACTGACTCAATCGCACGCACACTCACTCGCATGGACTCATTTGCCCACACATTCATTCGCACAGACCCATACGCATGACTCAGTCGTGCGATTTGCCCAACCGCACGGCTCAGTCGCGCGACACACTCATACGCCTGACCCAGTCGCACGACGCACCCCAGTCGCACGGCTCAGTCGGCCGAAAGGCTCAGTCGGCCGAAAGGCCCAGTCACCCTGCACAGCAGGTCGTGACTGCTGAGACCTCGAGCAGCATCCAGCTGCTCCGGGAATGGGTTTCACACACCAAGAACCTCCAGAATCCATATCCTAACATGTCTAGACAAGAAGCATACTCAAAAACACAACATGCAAGCCCACACGACCTCATATGCTCGGATGAACCCGAGCACCCAAAACCCTAGAAAACGCAGCAGCTAAATCGAGCAATAAACGGGTCAAACAAAGTTATCTACCTGCTAGAAGTGAGTATTCACGAAGATAACCAAGATTTGACGGTGAAAACGCGAAATGAGCGGTTTTGGTGCTAGAGTAGTGAAGAGAGTGAAGAAGAGGAGGAGATGAAGAAATGAGGAAGACGGTGAAAATGGCTGGGAATGGGGTTTTTATACCAATCCCAGGTTTGCCAAAATGTCACTTTTAGTCCCTGTACTTTGCCCCGAGTTCCTAAATTTTGTTTCGGTTGAAAACGTTATTTATTAGTCTTTTTTTTATTAATGATAAAATGTTGTTAATGATATTTATAATTTAAAAGTGGTTTTATACGTGATAACAGTTTTCATAAAAATGGTGCATTTAGTGTTAACGGGGCAAATCTTAGTTAATGTTTTAAGATGATGACGATTTAAACAAAATTGGTACACGCATAAGGTTAACTAAGCAAATAAACAGGCATAATATCGACATAGATGGGTTATAAGGGTGAGGAATGACCGGCAACAAAAGTTTAATCAAACGCGTTAAATGACGGACCTTTGATGACGGATGTCACAATATCCCCCAGTTGAGGGAATTTCGTCCTGAAATTCAACTGGTGCTAGGTCTAAGGGTGTCATCCTCGAATAGATTTGGATATTTAAGTCTCATCTGATCTTCACATTCCCATGTAAACTCTGGCCCTCATTTGGAATTCCATCTCACACGTACAATAGGTATCTTGTTGCGCCTCAACCTTTTGACCTTTCGGTCCATGACCTCAATAGGTTCCTCCACAAAATAGAGGCTTTCATCAATCTTGATGTCCTCAATAGGTACGTGAAGTGATTCGTCAGCTAAACACTTCTTGAGGTTCGATACATGGAAGGTATCATGTACACTGTTAAGCTCTTGTGGCAACCGTAATCGGTACGCCACCGGACCGATCCTTTCTACAATCTCGAATGGTCCAACATATCTTGGGGCTAACTTCCCTTTCTTCCCAAACCGAATGATCCCTTTCCAAGGAGAGACCTTAAGTAACACTCGAACCCCAACGTTAAACTCTAGCGGCTTCCGACAGTTGTCGGCATAGCTCTTTTGGCGATCTCTAGCAGCTTTAAGTCTGTCTTTGATTTGGAATATCTTATCGGTGGTTTCTTGAATGATATCTGTGCCCGTAAGCTGGCTTTCACCAACTTCAGCCCAACAAACTGGTGATCTACATTTCCGACCATACAAAGCTTCAAATGGTGCGCATCCAATGCTTGTATGATAGTTGTTGTTGTAGGAGAACTCAATCAATGGTAGATGAGTATCCCAACTGCCACCAAAATCAATGACACATGCCCTCAGCATGTCCACAAGCATTTGTATTGTTCGTTCACTTTGGCCGTCTGTCTGGGGGTGATAGGCTGTAATCGAGTGCCCATCGCTTTCTGTAGCGTCTGCCAAAAGCGTGAAGTAAATCGACTGTCACGGTCGGATATGATTGACACCGGCACCTCGTGTCATGTCACGACCTCTTTGATGTACAACCTTGCTAGCTTATCCATTTTATAGTCTTCCCGGATAGGCAAGAAGTGAGCGGATTTTGTCATTCGATCCACTACGACCCATATCGAGTCGTGCCCACTTGGCGTTCTCGGGAGTTTGGTAATAAAATCCATAGTGATGTTCTCCAATTTCCACTCGGGAATTTCAGGTTGTTGCAATAGTCCTGATGGTTTCTGGTGTTCAGCCTTGACCTTTGAACAAGTCAAGCATTTGCTCATATATATAGCAATATCTTTCTTCATACCTTGCCACCAGTACAGCTCTTTCAGATCGTGGTACATCTTGTCTGCACCAGGATGAACAGAGTATCGAGTCTTGTGCGCTTCATCCAAGACTAGTGTACGTACATCTCCCCATCTGGGGACCCATATACGATCTATGAAGTAATGTACACCGTCATCCTTGCAACTCATTTGCTTATCCAACCCTCGGAATTCTTCTCCCGTAAGGTTTTCTTCCTTCAATGCCTCATTTTGTGAAATTTGAATCTGACCCTTTAGATTAGTTTGAATAGTCAAACCTAGCGCTTGAGCACGTAATGGTTTCATGTGTTCTTTGCGGCTTAAAGCATCAGCCACCACGTTAGCTTTCCCCGGATGATACCGGATTTCACAATCGTAGTCGCTAAGTAGCTCTACCCAGCGTCGCTGTCGCATGTTAAGTTCTTTCTGATTCGTGATGTGTTGAAGGCTCTTATGGTCTGTGTAGATGATGCATTTGGTTCCATTTAGATAATGCCTCCATATCTTGAGTGCAAACACTACGGCACCCAACTCCAAATCATGAGTTGTGTAGTTCTTTTCATGCACCTTGAGTTGTCGCGAAGCGTAAGCAATTACCTTATCTTTCTGCATTAGTACACAGCCCAAACCTTGATGTGAAACATCACAGTACACCACAAAATCGTCGGTTCCATCTGGGAGGGACAATATCGTTGCGTTGCACAACTTCTCCTTCAATGTTTGGAACGCCTGTTCTTCTGCTTTCCCCCAATCGAACTTCTTGTCTTTCTGAGTCAACAAGGTTAACGGTTGGGCAATCTTTGAGAAATTCGCAATAAAACGACGGTAGTATCCGACCAATCCTAAGAATTGCCGTATTTCTGAGGGTGTTTCGGGTGTATCCCATTTCTTCATAGCTTCAATCTTACCGGGATCCACATGAATTCCATCTTTGTTAAACACATGACCCAAAAACCTCACTTCTCGAAGCCAGAATTCACACTTCGAGAATTTGGCGAAAAGTTTCTCTTCCCGCAACAGTTCCAGAATTGCTCGAAGGTGTTCTTCGTGATCCTTTTTCGAACGAGAGTAGATAAGTATGTCGTCTATGAACACGATCACGAACTTGACAGGATAAGGCTTGCACACCCGATTCCTCAGATCCATAAAGACAGCTGGTGCGTTGGTCAACCCGAATGGCATGACCAAGAACTCATAGTGCCCGTAACGAGTTCTAAATGCTGTTTTTGGAATATCATCCTCGAATACTCTTAGCTGATGATATCCAGATCGGAGATCGATCTTAGAGAAATACGAGGCTCCTTGCAACTGATCAAACAGGTCGTCGATTCTAGGAAGAGGATACCGATTCTTCACGGTCAATTTGTTCAATTCCCTATAGTCGATACATATACGGAACGACCCATCCTTCTTCTTGACAAATAACACCGGTTCTCCCCACGGTGAATGACTCGGTCGAATGAAAACCTTCTCCAGTAGTTCCTGTAGTTGGCTGGATAACTCTTGCATCTCGGAGGGTGCTAACCGATACGGTGTCTTTGCTATTGGTGTAGCTCCAGGAACCAGCTCTATATGGAATTCCACCTGTCGTGGAGGAGGTAATCCAGATAGATCATCAGGGAACACCTCCAGGTAATCCCGTACAATCGGAATGTCTACCAATTTTGTCTCTTCTTCCTTCTTTTCTACCATGTGAGCCAGAAAAGTGTAACACTGCTTACGTAGACCTTGGCGTGCTTTCATGCAGGTGATAAGCTTCAAGTTCTTTCCCGGTCGCTCTCCTTGTATTCTGAGTACTTTCCCGTCTGGCATGGGAATCCGCACTACTTTATCTCGGCAAACAATCTTGGCTCCATGCTTCGACAACCAATCCATCCCCACTATTACGTCAAAGCTCCCCAACTCGAAAGGTATCAAATCTATGTTGAATACCTGGCCTTCCAACATTAGGGTGCAGTCCTTGATAATTTCCTCTGCCTGTTCAACCCTACCATTTGCCATTTCTATGGAGTAACTAGTTTCTAGTCTACTGGCACTCAAATCAAGCATTTGCACAAACTCAGATGATATAAAACTATTGCCTGCCCCAGTATCAAACAGTACAGATGCGAAGTGGTTATTGATTAAATGCTTACCCGTGACAACGTTTGGATCCTGACGGGCATCATTAGCTCCAATGACGAAGTCACGACCCCGTGCAGCATTTCCTTGGTTTCCTTGGCCTTGCGCACCCGCTATGGCCATTATCTACTGCTGGTTGTTTCCTTGCTGAGCCGGTGCCCTATTCAGTCGGGGCACATGTTTCTGAAGTGATCGAGGCCTCCATATTCGTAGCATGCCCTGGCATTCCCTGCGGGGTTAACCGCGTTGATGGGTGCCACCAGGTTTGGCGCTACTCTGCAGTCTCTTGCTTGATGCCCCGGGCATCTGCAGTTCACACACACCCGGCACGGCGTTGCTGGAGGATGATGAAGATTGCACCTGTCACATCTCGGGTGCGGCCCAGCATATTCCTTCTTTGCTTGAGTCACGGCCACAAAGTTTCTGGTCGTTTTGGCCCTCTTATCAAACTTTCCTGTACCGGACCGGCTCGATTCCCCAGCTTCCTTCCTTTTCTCTGCTCCCTTACCCAGTACCCTTGTTCTTATCATCTCATCGGTGAGAGCGCCAGCTTTTAGAATCGCGCTCTGAATTGTAGGAGGAGCAGCTGCAGTTACCATTGCCCGAATTTGAGGCGCGAGTCCCCAAATGTACCTTTCAATCCTCTTAGATTCCGGAGTGACTAGGTGTGGAACTAGTCTAGCCAACTCATGGAATCGGTCAGTATAAGCTGCATGCCCAGCACCCACCATGGCATGATTCCAAAATTCGTGCTCAAGTTTCTGCATCTCATTGAGAGGGCAGTATTCTTCAGTGATTAGGGCTTTGAACTCATCCTATGTCATTTGCATTGCAGCTTCTCTTCCTCTAGCCTGAACCTGGGTGTTCCACCAGGTTAGTGCTCTGCCCTGCAGTGAGCACGTAACATACTTGATCTTTTGACTGTCGAGGCATTCACTGATGTCAATTACTGCCTCCATCTTCTCGAGCCATCTAGTCAGGGCTATCGCCCCACCCTTGCCATCGAATTCCTGGGGCTTACAGGCCACAAATTCCTTGTAAGAACAGCCCCGTTTGGTATTAGCAACCCCAGTTTCATTACCGGCTGTACCACCATTCCCGGTCTTCTAGTTACTTTCATTCCCAGTCGGGTTCCCATTACCCTCATTCTCATTACCACCATCCCCGTGGGAGTGGTTTTGCTGTTGAATAGCGTCGCTCACCTAAGCTACAATGGTTGGAATCAGGGCAGTCAATTGTTGAGCAATTAGGGCTGCCATATCAGGGTTTCCAGTCCCTTGAGTGTTGCCAGAAGGGCCTTCATTTATTATTGGAGGTCTACCTCTGCCTCTGCCTCTGCCTCTTGGGGCTTCACTTCCGCTACTATTGCTGCAGGTAGATCTTTAGGCGGCATGTTCTATTCATAAAAGAGGTAACATATAAGCTTTAGTCACCTTAAGATAAACAAGTACTCCACTCATCAAGTTCCAACGTTTCATGTTCCGGTCAGTCAAGATCACCATGCAGCCCATTTCAAACATATTCTCGGTATACCGGTGATGTTTATATATAGGGTTCCCCGCAGCGTTCCCACCACACCCACGATGTACCGAGAATGATGCCTAATCCGGTTACATGAAATCCGACCTTCCTTCGCATCATATCCATAATAATCCATCAATTCAACTGAGAGCCCAACATGTAATCACATATGGTCTGGCGGAGGTTGTCTATCTCACGTCCTTGAAAGGACTCAGACATGGCCTCCTCAGGTCGGTCTCAGTATCTGAGGTCTGGCGCAATGTATGATCTATGAAGATCTCTTCGGGTCTCAATACCCGAGTTTGGTTATGATAACTTGGCGCGCAGAGGGAACGGAAGATCCAATAGAAAGCATCTCATAAGGGACGAGCACAAGGGCTCAGGTACAAGGTGAAAGATCACAAAACAAAAGGATAACCAAACATGTAAAGAGGAACACCTACACGAGATATATAAATGCACATAAGCTTAAGCATGCAAATCTACATGAAGGTTCCTAGGTTATAGTCTAGGTCAAGTGTAATTGCCTAATTCTCTATAACCAATGGCTCTAATACCAGTCTGTCACACCCCCGCTGGTAGCGGAAACACGGGGAATGCGAGCTAGACGGGATCGTCATAACACATGGTATGCAATAGAGTAGCAATAATAATATGATAACAAGCGTGTCATGACGACACCCGAACACAATTGGAGACTTGTGTCGTGTATAGTCAAAGTTCACGATAGCATAGCCATAAGCACAACATAAAGGATCACATAAACATTAAGGTTAACTTGTAATGTAAATTCCCATAACTCGGGAACAAGTATACAAAAAACCATGTTCAAGCTTCAAAAGGGTAATATTTACAATGCATCCTAGGGTCTCCTCTAAAATGCAGCACTCCTAGATCTTCAATTACCCTGATCACCTGAAAAGAGATGCTCAAAACGGTCAACATAATTGTTAGTGAACTTCACAAGTTTTAAGTAATAAAAGATGTTAAGATGAAATCAGTAAGTAAGTTTAATAAAAGTTATCGCGACTACACTTATGTGCAGGCGGTTTTACTAGTTATAAATAGCTAAAGCCAAACCTAGACATCGGTTCCACACGGGAATTGATGGCTGTAAGGAAACATTCCCGAAGTTTTAAATAGTTTATAAAGACGTAGAAAGATCCACACAGCGCATACGTATAGTTTATAACCAAACCAATCCTTAGGTCCCAATACCGGGATTAATGGTTATACAAAAAGGTTTTCCATAGCATAATAAGTTCAATATGACGTAGCAAGATCCACACAGCACATACGTTTAGGTTACAACCAAACCAATCCTTAGGTCCCAATTACCGGGATTAATAGTTGTAGTGGATGATCGGCTTAGAAGAACCACACAGAAGAACCACACAGAAGAGCCACACAGCCGAGAGCTTCCAAGGTCAATGGCATCCACAGGTAACATCAATCAACACATAACATCAAGTAGTAGTGCATAGTAGTGTGATACCACTAAGTCATGCATAGGGGTAACATAGCACATAGTTCAAGTTCACATAGCAGTAATCACAAGATAATCAAGTTAAGGTACTCATAGAAGTAGCAGCTAACTTCCAGTAGGGAAGGTGCCTGAAATCAAGTTAAGTAGGTGAGCATTCTTTTCCCCCAAGTTGAAAATGTTTAAAAGGGTTTTATAAGGGTAAAAAGGGGCCACGAAACTCACTGAACGGATGATAGGCACGTATGATGAATGTTCCCAATGGTAGGATGCTATGAACAGTCAAGCACCTACTGACAGTTACTGACAAGCATTAATAATGAGCATAAAGCATAAGATGATGTCAATAGGTTCGGGCAGTTTCAGTTCGGTCGTGGGTAGTACACACACAAGCAGGCATGCACGTATCAGACTAGGTTATTTTAAATAGTATGTGCCTGTTGATAGCGTTGACTTTAATCTTTGTGGTCAAGCTATGACACTTTATTAAATGGAAATAGTATGTGCCTGTTGATAGCGTTGACTTTAATCTTTGTGGTCAAGCTATGACACTTTATTAATGTTAACTTATCGTCGTAAGATCTCCGAAAAGGGGATCCACACACACACACCATCATCAGTCACACAACAGGACTGGACGCACGACTCAACCCTCCTTTCACACGAATGGACCTTTAGTTGTGCGAATCACCTTCATTCGTACGATTGAACCTTCATTCATGCGACTAAGCATTCAGTCGTACCATGCAAGACCCAATCGCACGACCCAACCTCCATACGCACGATTGAACTTCATTCGCACGAATCAGCTTCATTCGTGCGATTGAACATTCATTCGTGCGACTGGCCTTTCAGTCGTGCGATTCACGCACAATCGCACACAATCTCATTCGCACTGACTCAATCGCACACATACTCACTCGCATGGACTCATTCGCACACACATTCATTCGCACAGACCCATACGCATGACTCAGTAGTGCGATTTGCCCAACCGCACGGCTCAGTCGCGCGACATACTCATACGCCTGACCCAGTCGCACGACGCACCCCTGTCGCACGGCTCAGTCGGCCGAAAGGCCCAGTCGCCCTGCACAGCAGGTCGCGACTGCTGAGACCTCGAGCAGCGTCCAGCTGCTCCGGGCATGGGTTTCACACATCAAGAACCTCCTGAATCCATATCCTAACATGTCTAGACAAGAAGCATACTCAAAAACACAACATGCAAGCCCACACGACCTCATGTGCTCGGATGAACCCGAGCACCCGAAACCCTAGAAAACGCAGCAGCTAAATCGAGCAATAAACGGGTCAAACAAAGTTATCTACATGCTAGAAGTGAGTATTCACGAAGATAACCATGATTTGACGGTGAAAACGCGAGAAAATGAGCGGTTTTGGTGCTAGAGTAGTGAAGAGAGTGAAGAAGAGGAGTAGATGAAGAAATGAGGAAGATGGTGAAAATGGATGGGAATGGGGTTTTTATACCCATCCTAGGTTTGCCAAAATGTCACTTTTAGTCCCTGTACTTTGCCCCGAGTTCCTAAATTTTGTTTCGGTTGAAAATGTTATTTATTAGTCTTGTTTTTATTAATGATAAAATGTTTTTAATGATATTTATAATTTAAAAGTGGTTTTATACGTGATAATAGTTTTTATAAAAATGGTGTGTTTAGTGTTAACGGGGCAAATCTTAGTTAATGTTTTAAGATGATGACGATTTAAACAACATTGGTACATGCATAAGGTTAACTAAGCAAATAAACAGGCATAATATCTACATAGATGGGTTATAAGTGTGAGGAATGACCAGCAACAAAAGTTTAATCAAACGCGTTAAATGACGGACCTTTGGTGACGGATGTCACAGATAGTTTTTATAAGAATACATATACCTTTTCATTCCTTAGATGTACTGGTTGGCTGCGTAACTGAAGTGATGCATAAGCAGACAATCGTTCTAGGGAACCAGTTGTTTCTTGAAAGAATGACTGTTTCTCCCAATCATCATTAGTTGGTATTATGTCATCCAGTTCATTACTTGCTATATTATCAATCTTCTGTTGTGTTGGAGATGGCAACAATTGATCATCATTAACCAGTTTTATTTCTCTTCAACCTTTGATATTTTATCAGAGTTCAGCTCAACATCTTTCTTTTTAGCTACCTTTATCTTGAGCTTCAGCCTTTCGTTTGGTACAGATTTAACGATGCTCAATTTCATTTTTCTGGTTGCTCATTTCTTTTCTTCTTTTTAGACTCTTGTTGCACATGTGCTGGATCTTCTTCATCCCTTAACCTTTTTCCTACTTTTATAACTTTTCTTTCTTCTTCTTTGTCCTTCACCCTTGTTACCATGTCATTTTGTAAACCTTGTTTCTCAGCAAGATCCATAAGAGTTTCAGATGTATTATATGATATTGCGGGAATCCTTTTCTCTTTACGGTTGCTTCTTTTGTACGAGTCATATGCATATACCAACTGTTAAAAGATTATTTATATGTTAGTACACTGTACTAGATTCAAAAATGATAGGTGTATATAGTATGACGTACCATAAGAATTGTAGCAGGTCCATTGTAGTGCTGAATTCCATTCCATTTTCTTTTTGTTTTGTTCAAACATGTTATTATATATGAACACCAATCCAATGATTTTATGTCTCTTCCTTTTACTAATGATGTAAGAAACTCCATGTTTACTTTTGATCCTTG
>CM044005.1:50033243-50038243 GCA_024085815.1 Flaveria linearis
TAAAGTTTTGTGCGTAGTATATATTATAATTTTTTATCAAATATATTATAATAGTATATGTAATACATATATATTATATTATTATAATAATATGTTGATGTCGGTTTGCAAGCCTAATTAAGCGAGCACAATTTTGAGTTTTGAGCTACTTAAGCTCGGATCGGTTTATGGTTAATTACTTTTATATATTTATAATAAAATTTTGTGTATGGTGTATATATTATTATTTTCTATAAAATTATATGTATAATATTTTATGTAATACATTATATTAGACTTGCAAAGCCTAATCAAGCGAGCACCATATTGTGTTTAAGCTACTTAAGCTTGGATCGGTTCAATCTTTTAACAAATCAATCTCAAGTAGCTTACAAGCAAGTCGACTCATGTTCACTCTTTGTGGGCTTACTATAGCTCATATATATTTTGCATGTGTGTCCAATTTTCTCGTCGAAGAAAACAATGTGAATGTGTGGGTGTGTTTCGAAAGTGATTACTATGACCTCAAGAAGTTGAAGCTAAAAATGTATACATGCGGTTTGATTTTGATCCGTAAGATGTACTTTAACTTTAAAACCAACTAGTCTTTTGTGTGCTGCGTGTTGCGCGGCGTCGTACGTGACGTAATAAAGTATAAACTAACAATCGATCTGACTTATCTCCAGATAAAATTTATGTCGAACCGTAAAGTAATTCGAGTTCGTTGAACGAAAACTTATTATACTTGACACGCTTCCTTTTCGAACAAAATTATGTCGAAATGCGGTACAACTCAAAACATAAATAAAAGAAGTACATAGGCTACAATCGTACCGATTCATTTCTGAATTAAATTTACATTGAAACATAAATGCACAGAAACGTTTTATATTTAACCCGATTCTTATTGACACATACATAAAAATACGAACATAAGAAATTAATTTTTTAAGTAAAAATTATATTGAGTTGGATACGAAACTTTAAAAAATATTATTAATAAACAATTTATTCAAATGATATTAATAAACAAATACTATTATTATTTAATCAATACTGTTCAATAACATATCAATTAATATAGATGTAATTGTCCATGTAATTTTATACTTATAGTATTATTATGAGAATATTGACCCAAGTTGAAGTTCTGGTAGTGTTTTAAAACATCTAATAATGGGTTTGTTTTGGATTTTAGTGTCGGTAATTAAGGTAGAACTAACGTTTGTTGAAACAGTGGTTATGAGTTTCTACATGAGATGGTCATGTTGGTCTGCGAGGTTGTGAGGTTTGCCTTGGCCACCAGCACCTTGGTCACCGGCACCTTGGTCACGGCGCCGCGTCCACGCCCGCGCCCGCGTCCTCGGCCACGTCCACGTCCTCGGGCGTCCATTATTCACTTTACATTCACAAATACAATAATGAGTAACATCAAACATATTTATCTCATTGAAGTATAATAAACAATAAGTAAGTAATGAATCATCACAACCACAACATTATTAACAAAAATAATAACCAAAGGTAAATAAATTGCAAATAAGTCACAAGTCATTTATCAATGTCAAAATTTGAGTTTGTTGTTCGAGTGGGGAAACAACCCTTCCCACATAGGTTCCAAAATAAGAAACACTACATAGTCCAAGTTGTTTAAGGAAAAGAAAAAAAATAAAAGAGTGTCAATCAATTATGCCTGAGCCGTCACTGTCATCGTCCATCTGCGCAGGCTCTTCTTCAGGTTCCTCCTCAGGTTCCTCTTCAGGTTCCTCCTCCTCCTCCTCGGGGGCCTCCACCGGAGCAGGAGCTAAGGCTATCTGGAGTGTCGCCAACTGGGCCTCTAAAGCTGCAAACCGTTGTTGACTTCTACATCGCGCTGTTCCTGTGCGGTCACGCGTCCACTCAGCCTATCATAACCATCGCGCATTTGGTAACACCCCTCCAAGGTTTTACCATGATGCTCCCCTAGCTCATCTAGTTGATGTCGCAGTGTGTACACCTCGTGTTGTAGTGTACAGACATTGCTAGTAAGTCGTCGGACCCGGTGTTGCTCCGTGTCCAGGGCTGCCACCAATGCAGCAATGACTTGTTCATTGGACTGCACCAGCCGCGGAAGTGTAGGTAATGGCTGTTCAGTGCCGGCCCTAGTTCGGGTTCTTGATATAGGCACGCGTTCCGGTACATAAGATGATCCACAAACTCCGGGTAGAAATTCCAGTCACGGGGAGGGTCACGTTCAGGTGCCACGAATGGTTGATCCCAGTCGAATTCACCTCGTGGATAGTCCAAACGAGTCCAGTCTAGTCCGTCGTCAGGCACTGGTCCAGGAGGTAGGGACTCGGGTCGTGTGGGTGATGCTGGTAGCTTACCACGTGCTCTCGAAAACGATGCCATGCTGTAGAGAGTGTGATGTGTATGCCAATGAGTATGCAGTAGAAAAATCAGGAACAAGTAACTAACTAACTGTGTGCGGTTATAGTCTAGTGTGTATGCAACCTAGTTCTCTATAACCAATGGCTCTGATACCAATCTGTCACACCCTCAAAATCCACGTGCGGAGTTTTACCGCGAGGCGTGTGAACAAACCAGGATCACAGTCAATAGTTACTCAGAACGACTCTATATGCTACGTTTAATGTAAACCAACCAGAGTTTAAAACTTTAAAAGACATGCGGAAGCGTAAGTAAATAAAACAACCCAAAACATGTGAAAGTACCATATGGCAAAACAAGTGCCAACCAAATAGTTTAAACCATAAGTAAAAGACGGGTAGTTATAAATCTCTAAAAAAAATATGCATGCTGACTCGTGAAGTGCTCCTATCAGCAATCCAGCTTAATGACCTGAGAATAGCATACTAAAAAGTCAACACATGGTTGGTGAGTTCAAGAGTTGCGCATAAACATAACAGTTTATCAATTGTGTATAAACGTAACAGTTTATCAATAGCGTATAATTAAGCATGTGCATTGTAATAGCTAGCTAGTCCATTAACAAACGATATTAATACATAGTGATTTCGACATTGAAGCTGACTGTGTTATGTTTGCCTCCTGTCACGACTTCACCATATCGTGACGAATAATCATAGGACAAATTGCACCCGGTTGACCTCAAGTCACACAGGTGGGGCTCGTCACACCCAGTAGTACTACCCAACTTTCCCCGCTATCCAATATTAACAATTCGAAAGTGTGAGGACTTGTACAATGATAACAGCACTATATTAATATCCATACACATCTTAAATATATAAAAAGCGTTTGTAACATTACCAGTATGCTATCTCCCCAAAAGAGATTTAGTAAAACAGTGGGGCATGAACTCACCTGATACGCGTGTTAGATACCTAAGGCTTAACTTGACAAGAACGAGTGGAAAGACAACCTTCAAAGGTTACCTAGAACACACAAGTACATAAGTACATGTACACAGAAATCCCAAGAGAAACCTTAAGTGTTCTACAAACAAAGAACTCAAGGTTCTATAAAAACAACATACATGTGACCTAGTTGACCCGTTTGACCCGTTGGTGACATTATGCGTTGTAAACCATTTAAACATACATAAGCATATAACATACATGTTTAACATTCCAATGGCTCACATTTGATGCTACATTCCCAATACATTACCTAAATCATCATGCTATTGCCCATACCATACAAGTTGTATAAATCCCTAGCAACTAGCATGCTCAGTGTGTTCAAAACACAACTAGTGTATCATATAACAGGTTAGATCATGCATAACCTACTTACATGACCTATAGCCATGATTTAGCATATATGGGTCAAAACAGATAATTTACCAAATAGTCATTCATACTATTCACAACGCATACAAGATGCCTAATACATGCAACATACATTAGTATGACTAATTGCAATCCCAAACATGCTGTCCTAGTTACTAATCAACATCCCAAACCATACATGACCATCAAAGTGCAATAATCATCCAATAATCAAATAAACATTCCATACACCCCAATTAATAGATTCTACCACTTTAGACATTCATAACAATCATTCTAGTATGACCCTAAAACCATGAACAAGTCAAATTTCCAATATCCAAAGTTTGTGTACAATAAAGTTTCCCTTTTGGGAAAGTAATACCCAAAAGTGGTTTAACATCCAATTCAACCATTATTCCAACTATTATATACCTAATCAAGTTCATATCATACCTAGACATGATCTACAACACCTAACCAACATGATTCATAAATTTCATACTCAAAAAGTTACTATCTTTAGTAATGTATGTGTTCTAGCATGAAATCTTGAATTACCAATGTTCATAGCAACAATCCAACATCCAATTATCATCATAAACTCATCTATAACATCAACACATTAACCATTCAACATTACATACAAAATAAAGTTACTATTATTAGTAACCTATGAACAAATCATCCAATTCACCAATTTCTTGTAAAATCCATGTTTTCTAGCATTCATACAACCTAATTAACAACCCAACAACATCAAACAATCATCAAGTCCATGTTATAATCATCAATTTCGAATTAGGGTTCATAATCCTCAAAGTTCATGATCAATCCACTAAAAACATGTTATTCATGCGTAATCAACGTTAAACAACATGTAATCAATCCAACAAACATACTAATATCAACAAACATCAAGATTTCAGCCCCCAAGAACCCAATTTCGCAGCCCATGTCTCGGCCATATCAAGAACATCACAAAAAGAACATAATCTAACCTTAATTCGCAAAGTAGAACAAGATTTGATGTGATAAACTTGTTGTATGGCCTAGAACTCGATCAAATCCGTGGGTTGCTGCTTGTTCTTGGTCGATTTCGCAAAGGGGAGAGGGGAGGAGGCTGGTCGCGGCTGTAGGGGGGATTAGGGTTGGATTTTTTTTGATTTGTTTAATTTATTTAATCCTAATTACATTCTAAACCCATATAATTTGTAATTTTATAAAAATTTCAGCTTTTAACTTCTTTTAAAAGCATTTTAACCATCTAACAAATATATAAGCTAG
>CM044005.1:50043243-50185743 GCA_024085815.1 Flaveria linearis
CGTCACACCCAGTAGTACTACCCAACTTTCCCCGCTATCCAATATTAACAATTCGAAAGTGTGAGGACTTGTACAATGATAACAGCACTATATTAATATCCATACAAATCTTAAATATATAAAAAGCGTTTGTAACATTACCAGTATGCTATCTCCCCCAAAAACAGTTTTAGTAAAATAGTGGGGCTTGAACTCACCTTGATTTGTTGTAATAAAATGAACGGAAGCTTCAACAAATAATGCACGACCAAACACGATCAACACCTATTATTAATTGTAATTGAGTTTTTAAAACGTGTTCAACGCGAATAAATACATTTGGTCGGATTCGGGTCGGTTCGGTTTGACGCGCACGATTTGATATACAAACAACACCATGTCTTAATAATATTACCAATATGATATTAATAATAACAATGGCATGATCATAATCATCATGATAATATTCGTATTTGAAATTTATTAAATATAATTCCTTCATAAATCCATAATTAAAATAATATAATCTTTATTAATAACTTGATGATTTAAATCATCATTTAAAATCCATTTTTATAAAAGTAACTATTTATAACATTTGTAATAATTATATAGATAAATAATTAAATAAGGTATTTAAGGAAACAAATTTCCAGAAAATAACTAGATAACTTCTAAAATAAACAAAGTTTATAAAAATTATTTTTATAATTTTTAGTAATTTTTCTGGATTTTTAAAAGGCTCAAAAAGGCATTTAAAAATAAATGTGGGTGTAAGGGTTCGAACCCTTGACCCCAAGGATTGCAAAGTGCTCAAGAACCGGTAGACCAAAGACATACTGCCGCGAGAGTTACGGGTTCCAAATGATTTTAAACACAACCCGCAACAACCCCCCAATCCACCAAGAACCCTAGTTCGCAGATCGACCAAATTGAACCCCCAATCGAATCTGTAAACGATTAGATTCATGGGGTTTTTGATCCCCATGTAAAAAAGAATTCAATGGTATATTCAATTACCTGAATTGATTCGAGGTGATGCTCAGGTTACACGAAGAACAAGCCGCGACAGGGTGATGATCAATCTGTGTGTGTGTGTGTTTTCAGATGGGTTTGAGTGTATAGACAGATTAGGAATGATTATATAGCCGACCTTGTTCGATTAATTTTAATATTAAAGTGTTTAGTGCTCGATTATGGAGTTGGTCGGCCGAAGTGGGTTAGGTTCAGTGGAAATCGCACCTAATCGACACTAATATTCAAATTGATGTGGCCCCCGAGTTCGAATCATTCACTAGAAGATGTCGGGACGATTTAATCGAGTTAAAAACGAGTGGTTTGGCCGTGGTGGCTCGCCGGAGCCGCGGCCGGCGGCGAAGTCCGGTGACCGGGATCGGGGAGAGAGAAAGAGAGAATTTTAAATAAATTTACACAATTGGTCCCTGAAGTTTGTTGTGTTTATTATTTATGTTCAAACTATTTGTTTGAAGTTTCAAATATTACAAAATCAGTCCCTGGACTTATTTAATCAATTAAATTAATTTTGTGAATAATAATATTTTCATTATTATTATTATTTTCATTATTAACATTATTATTTTTAATAATAATATTATTATTATTATCATTGTCATTATTTTTATTATTATTAATACTATTATTAAATACTAAAAATATAAAAATAAATTGTAAATTCACATAAAATTTATATTAAATCACGAAAATTTTCGGGTTGTCACATTATCCCCCTGTTAGAGGAATTTTCGTCCCGAAAATTAAGATGTACTGGCAACATCCTTGAAACGGCTAGGATACTTACGCATCATTTCGTCCTCTTGTTCCAAAGTGAACTTAGGACCATGCCGGGAGTTCCACCGAACTCTGCCAATCAGAATTTTTCTATGCATAAGTTGTTTAACTTATCGATCCATAATTTCCAGAATATAATCTCGTGGTAAGGTGATAAGACCAACAATGATAAGAAAGGTTATCCGCCGGGATTTAAGAATCCCAAATGTCACCATATGAAACGATCTTAACGCATATCTTGTGAATATGTATTTCTCCTTTGACCAACCATTGGTCTAAAAATACGCTATGCGAAGATCTTGGAATGAGTTCATGACAATGGTCTATAATGCACCAATTGTCATCATGACCTCTAAGATAGGAAGTATTTTAGTTGCAAGGAAAGTTACACCGGAGATCCATAGGATCACGAAGATTAGGTCTTGTCACTTATGAAGATGAGACACTTGGACACACACCAAGTTACGTCTTTTCCTTAAGACCAATCCCATGTCTACAAGTTACGAAGGTTTATGAACCTTTATATTCTCATCGCAATGAGGATAATAACGAGTCTTGTTGTTTGAATCTAAGATAGAATTTTAATGATTTTCAAGCTTAAGGATTCAAAAACGATTCAGGAAGTGACTCGAACAATATGAAACATGCTTTGCAAGGTAGCAATATTTAAGTACGTTTACATACTCAGTTTCAACATACCATAAGCACAGCTGAGAACATTTGTATGACTGGAAAGTCATGAACATAAGTTGTTAATATTTCCAGCAGAGAGATTGTTTAGGAAGGCTACCATCGCACAATCACGTTTTGATGATAGCTCAAAATGAAAGTCGATAGATGAGGACTAAATGATTCCATATAGCTAGGTCAAATGAGGATAAAGGGAGATAAATCAATTTAAGAAGTTAAGTGATCCAAGCTTAGAATAAGAATCAACCTAAAGCGATTGGGTCTCCTTTCAAATTTAGAGATCATGCTTTGGTTTGATAGGTCGAATCACCTTCTCCTGACGGACTATCTTGGTTTCCTTCTTTGATAACCAATTCATACGGTATTAAGTCTATGTCAAGGTCATGATCTTCGTGTACTTTTGTGTAACCTCTAATCATCACCATTGGTCATTTTAACAGAGTAAATAATTTCTAAACAACTAGGGTTAATGCTAAATTAAAGAATAATTCTAGAAGAATCCAAGCTTATTATCAACCCTGGTATTAAATAGATGTGTAACTATTGATGATAAGGTACGTACAAGTAACAACATTTAGTCTTGTCGAATGTGGTTTGCTTCAGTCGTAAATGTATAACCGCGTGATGTATTACTTTGACTTATATGACCTTTATTTCCATAATTTAACTGTTCTTACTTTCTAGCTATAGTCATTTCCTAATTCTGGTTGTTTCTAACTTGTCCTGGGGTCCTAATCGACCTAGGGCACACTTATGGTAATAGTCGGAACTCCAACCTTCTTAATGTCCCCGTTTAGCGTATGTTAACTTAATCATACTAACCAACATAGCTAGGTTCACAACATTGGCATTCTTGTCTACCTTACTGCTAGATTGCTTGTTCGGCCCTCCAACTTCTTTCTATTACTCACTAGATTTTCCCAGTGTCCTTCCTAACTCTATTTGGTCTAATGTCATAAGGTATGACATCAGCTTTGTCAATTCAGGGAGTCCATTAGTATAAAGAGCACGACCTAACCCTACTATTGCACAATTTTTGAATTACCATTCTAACTTTTGCATTTTATTCCTTAGGTAATAATACTTAATCACCAAGGCTTTGATCTTATCTTAAGTCATTTGCATCAATTGAACTTATCCTATTTGGACTTATCTTAACTTAGCTTGAACCTGGGTGTTCCACCAGATTAGTGCCTTGCCCCGTAGTGAACACGTGGCATACTTGATTCATCAAATCCATGAAGACAGCTGGTGCGTTGGTCAACCCGAACGGCATGACCAAGAACTTACAGTGTTCATATCAGTTCTAAACAATATTTTCGGTATGTCATCTTCACGAACCCTCAATTGACGAATAGCCCGATCGAAGATCGATCTTTGAGGAGTACATTGATCTCTGCAACTGATCGAAGAGAGCATCGATCCTGAGAAGGGTATCGGTTCTTAACAGTCAAATTGTTTAATTTCCGATAATCTTGTCAAGTACAGAGTGTTATCCATGTTTTGGGTATCAAGGATATGGTTATTAACGAAGAGTTAATCAACCGGAGTTGTACAAAGGAATTGATTGAGAAGGAATTTACTTGGTCAAGGAGCGGTCGAAGGAATCTATGTACAATGATCTAAAATCCGATGAAGTAGTATTATTAGAGTATGTCGCGTCTCTTGTCTACTGATGTCGTATTAGCCGGCGTTTTTGTCTTTCAAGACTCAATCCAACAAGTTGTGAATAAGGATGCGTATAGCAAATGTGACATCGACAGACGTATGGAATAAAAGTTGGGTTAACAACATAAGTCCTTATTAATCCAAAATATAAGTCAATCAAATAATGATAGGGTGTGTTTATCGAGGGTCTTCTCAAAGTACTAATATGTGATATAATACCTACAACGTTCTTAAATAAGTATACCATAGATAGTTTGTAGGACAGGCTATGTACTCATAACCAGTAATGCACTTAAAGTATTCAATCAGTTCCTTAGTTACTGACATGCTAAGTGTAGGAATGTCTCTTAGAAGATAAATTAATGTCATGATTGGAAATATCATGAAGGCTCTAAGTAGGACAGGACTTAAGTAATAGCAAGTGTTAGTAATGTTTTATTACCCTTAACGAGGACTTACTAGAATTATGATCCTAGCACCCTAGGGTATAGAATAGAAAACTTGTAATACTCATGATCGTTACTTCTCCCACGTCCACGTCTTCTTCCGTACATTCTTTAAATTACCAAATATCAACAGCTATCAGTCGTATGAAAATAGACCTTTTGTCTTGAAATGAAAAGGAAAAGAAATTCAAGGATTTAAAGAAACAGACAAGCTAGAGAATCAGTCCGAATCCGTGGGATTAACACAAATGTCATGGTTTGAATTTCGTCCAAATTCAATGTAAGGGTGAGCATTCCTACAAGTAGAACTGATAGATAGTTAATGGCTATGTTCTATGAAGACTGAGACTTTCTTGCTCAAGGTGTAGGAATGATGACTTATACTGACTACAATGTTACCTCCCGACCAGATTCACCGGACTTAGCATGCACGACAGATTACAATTACGTGTGCACCCGTAATGGTAATTTGCTTTGCATGGTCACCCGGTTCCTCCTATCAGGCTAACATATCTTGTCAAGTACAGTGGTCATCAATGATAGAAGTACCAAGTATGTATGTATTATATCGGGGTTGATTAATCAAAGTATAAGAAAGGATCAGTATAGTTTGGGAAATCATTGACACGCCAAGGTAATTTGACCCATTTGCCTTAGAGACCTGTGTATTGACCATAGTTTATCACTCATCCCAGAAATCCCCAGGTAAGCATACCAGGTCTCGCAATGAGATATATGCGATATGCTTGCCTTAGCCCGAAGGCCTTTTGCCAGGAAATCCAGAATACAGGTGTCTATGTGTCACACAAATTCATTTGGTTCATGGAATTCAAAACCTCGATAAGATTTTCATAGATTAGACATAAAGTCTAAGGATTTGAACCTACGATGATAAGTTAAGTTTAGGAAGACTAGGAACAAGTAACTAACTAACTGTGTGCGGTTATAGTCTAGTGTGTATGCAACCTAGTTCTCTATAACCAATGGCTCTGATACCAATCTGTCACACCCTCAAAATCCACGTGCGGAGTTCTACCACGAGGCGTGTGAACAAACCAGGATCACAGTCAATAGTTACTCGGAACGACTCTATATGCAACGTTTAACATAACAAACCAAACTTTTGAAATTCATGCGGAAGCATAAATTAAACAAATCATCCCAAAATATGTGAAAGTAACATATGGCAAGACAAGTGCCAAACAAGTGTTTGAAACCATAAATAAAAGACAAGTAAATATGGTTTAAGTTTAAGTCTCTAAAATGCATGCTGACCCGTGTGGTGCTCCTATCAGCAGTTCCAGATTAGTGACCTGAGAATAGCATACTAAAAGTCAACACATGGTTGGTGAGTTCAAGAGTTTGTGTTTAAACATAACAGTTTAGCAAAAGTGTATATCGAGTTTTGCGTTTAATCATAACAGTTTAAACATAGCGTGTATCAACCCAATGGTTGATCAGTTCAGGTGTTCACAGTTAAACGTCACAGTTTAACAATAGCGTGTATCAATCCAATGGTTGATCAGTTCAAGAGTTCACAATTAAACATCCCAGTTTAACAACAACGTATATATAAGCATGTGCATTGTAATGGCTAGCTAGTCCATTCACAAATGATATTAAATAGTGATTTCGACATTGAAGCTGACTATGTTATGTTTGCCTCCCGTCACGACTTCACCATATCGTGACGAATAATCATAGGACAAATTGCACCCGGTTGACCTCAAGTCACACAGGTGGGGCTCGTCACACCCAGTAGTACTACCCAACTTTCCCCGCTATCCAATATTAACAATTCGAAAGTGTGAGGACTTGTACAATGATAACAGCACTATATTAATATCCATACAAATCTTAAATATATAAAAAGCGTTTGTAACATTACCAGTATGCTATCTCCCCTAAAAACAGTTTTAGTAAAATAGTGGGGCTTGAACTCACCTTGATTTGTTGTAATAAAATGAACGGAAGCTTCAACAAATAATGCACGACCAAACACGATCAACACCTATTATTAATTGTAATTGAGTTTTTAAAACGTGTTCAACGCGAATAAATACATTTGGTCGGATTCGGGTCGGTTCGGTTTGACGCGCACGATTTGATATACAACAACACCATGTATTAATAATATTACCAATATTGATATTAATAATAACAATGGCATGATCATAATCATCATGATAATATTCGTATTTGAAATTTATTAAATATAATTCCTTCATAAATCCATAATTAAAATAATATAATCTTTATTAATAACTTGATGATTTAAATCATCATTTAAAATCCATTTTTATAAAAGTAACTATTTATAACATTTGTAATAATTATATAGATAAATAATTAAATAAGGTATTTAAGGAAACAAATTTCCAGAAAATAACTAGATAACTTCTAAAATAAACAAAGTTTATAAAAATTATTTTTATAATTTTTAGTAATTTTTCTGGATTTTTAAAAGGCTCAAAAAGGCATTTAAAAATAAATGTGGGTGTAAGGGTTCGAACCCTTGACCCCAAGGATTGCAAAGTGCTCAAGAACCGGTAGACCAAAGACATACTGCCGCGAGAGTTACGGGTTCCAAATGATTTTAAACACAACCCACAACAACCCCCCAATCCACCAAGAACCCTAGTTCGCAGATCGAACAAATTGAACCCCCAATCGAATCTGTAAACGATTAGATTCATGGGGTTTTTGATCCCCATGTAAAAAAGAATTCAATGGTATATTCAATTACTGAATTGATTCGAGGTGATGCTCAGGTTACACGAAGAACAAGCCGCGACAGGGTGATGATCAATCTGTGTGTGTGTGTGTTTTCAGATGGGTTTGAGTGTATAGACAGATTAGGAATGATTATATAGCCGACCTTGTTCGATTAATTTTAATATTAAAGTGTTTAGTGCTCGATTATGGAGTTGGTCGGCCGAAGTGGGTTAGGTTCAGTGGAAATCGCACCTAATCGACACTAATATTCAAATTGATGTGGCCCCCGAGTTCGAATCATTCACTAGAAGATGTCGGGACGATTTAATCGAGTTAAAAACGAGTGGTTTGGCCGTGGTGGCTCGCCGGAGCCGCGGCCGGCGGCGAAGTCCGGTGACCGGGATCGGGGAGAGAGAAAGAGAGAATTTTAAATAAATTTACACAATTGGTCCCTGAAGTTTGTTGTGTTTATTATTTTATGTTCAAACTATTTGTTTGAAGTTTCAAATATTACAAAATCAGTCCCTGGACTTATTTAATCAATTAAATTAATTTTGTGAATAATAATATTTTCATTATTATTATTATTTTCATTATTAACATTATTATTTTTAATAATATTATTATTATTATCATTGTCATTATTTTTATTATTATTAATACTATTATTAAATACTAAAAATATAAAATAAATTGTAAATTCACATAAAATTTATATTAAATCACGAAAAATTTTCGGGTTGTCACACATACAGACATACATACACACATACATACATACATACAGACATACATACACACATACATACATACATACATACATACATACATACATACATACATACATACATACATACATACATACATACAGACATACATACATACATACATACATACATACATACATACATACATACATACATACATACATACAGACATACATACACACATACATACATACATACAGACATACATACACACATACATATATACAGACAGACATACATACACACATACATACATACATACATACATACATACATACATACATAGATACAGACATACATACACACATACATAGATACATACATACATACATACATACATACATACATACATACATACATACATACATACATACATACATACATACATACATACATACATACATACATACATACATACAGACATACATACATACACACATACATACATACATACATACATACATGCATACATACATACATACATACATACAGACATACATACACACATACATACATATATACATACATACATACATACAAACATACATACACACATACATACATACATACAGACATACATACACACATACATACATACATACAGACATACATACACACATACATACATACATACATAAATAATTTTAATTCAAATTATATATATATTAAAACTCAAAAAATAAAAAAATATATATATATAAGCTATACGCCGCGTATAGACCCATACGCGGCGTATAGCTCCACGTATAGTGCTCATGCGCCCACGTATAGTGCTCATGCGCCCAATTCATTTGCCTATACGTGGCGTATGGGACCATACGCCACGTATAGATGTCAGATGTACTTTTTGTACCATGTACGATTACAGGCAACGTGTAAGGCCCCATTCCCGGGCACCTCACAGTTGGTCGTCATTACCCATAAAACATACATTTAATATAACTTAATAAAAACTATGCAGCGGAAGCTTTAAATTTTACTATAAATGCTTTTGTAAAGTAATACAACACTCGTTACAAAATATCATTTGTTTGCATTACAATACAAAAACGTTAACAAAAGAATGCCATCCCAAAAGAGCTGAGTAGCCGCCTCGTGCCATCCTCAGCAACACTACCTGCCAACTGGAAAACACATAAAAGTCAGCGTTGCTGAGTGAGTTCTAGTTTTGTAATAAAACATACTTTTACTTATTTAAAAGTATCCTTTCGTGCATGCGTTCATACATCATACGTACACAGAGATAATATTCGTTATTATCTTCATCATTCGTTATTCATCGTTATTTTTAACTTCTCGTATGGATTCTGTCAGGCTTTACCCACTTCATAGCACTTGGCTATGATTACTGTGGTCGAATGACAAGAATCCCGTTCATACTTACTTGCACGCATTGAAAGGTGAATTGTACCAATACCATATGCTACACCCCGATCGTTATTAGCTACCGGGCCGTAGTCAACATATGACGGAAAAATCGTATGCCACGGTACTAGAGGTAAGCGGTAGAGGTACCATGACCATGGTCAATCACATAGAAGGACCAATCGCGTTATTCAATGCTTGCAAGACATAATTCGTTCGTTCATTAATGCATGTATTCATCATCATTCTTCTTTTCGTTCATTCGTTAATACATGCATTCGTCATCATGTTCCTCTTTCATTATCTTTCACTTTACGACACATAATACTTCATTAGTTCATTTCTCGTTATTCGTAAAGTCTCAGAAAGATAAGCATACACAATCACAAGGAACATACACACTCATCATGCATACTCATCATACATTCATCATCATACATTCATCATCATACATTCATCATCATACGTAGCATCATACCATACATAACAACCTACATTGCATCATACCATACTTAACAATATTTTAATAATATTGTTAACAATGATACACTAATAATAATATTAGTAACAATAAGGGTTAACCATAATCATCATTACATGCATGAAACATCATCATTTGTTAACCCTAGTCAGCCCTGGTCAAAACCTCGAACTTCGGTATTTCAGGAAATTTCTGAAAATTCTAAGTGTCCTAGGCGTTGAGCCCTGTTGGGCGTATAAGCCCTCTGGCCGTATGAGCACTATTGGGCGTAAGAGTACTGCTGGACTTTTCATTTTACACTTAGATTTATCAACTGGTCATACGACCACACTGTTGGTCGTATGAGCACTATTGGTCGTACCATCCCTGGACTTGGGAAATATATTCTGATCATACGACCACTGTTGGTCGTATGAGTCCTGTGGGTCTCTTCATCATACTTAGAAAATTTCATCACATAGTCATACGACCACTGTTGGTCGTATGAGTCCTATTGGGCCAACACTTAGAAATATAACTTGGTCATACGACCACACTGTTGGTCGTATGAGTCCTATTGGACTTTTCAATACTTAGAAAATTATCACCTGGTCATACGACCACACTGTTGGTCGTATGAGGCCTACTGATTTCAACACTTAGAAAAATACCCTGGTCATACGACCACACTGTTGGTCGTATAACCACTGGTGGACTCATCAGCTTGTTCTTATTTATTCTAAGTCCAATTTCAGACATATTTACAACCTGTTCATGTGTCTAATCCATAATCCAAGCCCCAAACATCATAATGCCTAGTTCTAAACACATACACATGATTTCTAGGCATAAATCTAGCATAAACATAAACATGCATACATTCATTTCATACGGGTATCATCCCAAACTTTACAAAACATATATATATGCATTTCCAGCCCCAAAACGTTTAAAAATCAGTAAAAAGGGGTCTAGAACTCACCTTAGTTGCTCTTCAAGTTCAAACTCTTCTGCTCGAGCTTTTCCAAAGGATTCGAAAGCCTAGATGTGTCTAAAACACACAAACCCGAACACACATACACATAAGAACATGCATTTCTCGGTTTCTTAGCTCAAACACAACTTAAAAACATCAATTCTTACCTTGAATCTGACTTCTTCTTCTTTCTCTCTCTAAGAATCGAAGTTCCTGCTGTTTCTCTCTCTAAAAACCGATGCAAGGAAATGTGCAGGAGGTAATGGGCGACCATGCCTTCCTTTTGTACAAAATAAATAATAACTTTGCCCATTTGGCACTTTTGGTCCCTCCTTTTTAGTTGACTTTTATTTCCTTCTCCTTTCTTTCTATTTCATTCTTTTAATTTCTTTAATAAGAAATTACGGGTGTTACAAGTCCACCCCCCTTATATAGGTTTCGTCCCCGAAACCTGTTATTCCTCAAACAGATGTGGGTAGTGTTGTCTCATTTCTTCTTCAGTCTCCCACGTAGACTCGGATCCCTTCCTGTGCTTCCACTGTACACGCACAAGAGGAACCACTTTATTCCTTAACCTCCTTTCCTTACGATCAATGATTGCCACTGGTTGCTCCACGTAGTTGAGCCTCTCATCCACCTCAATATCCTCCAGTGGTACAACCATGTCATCATCAGCTAAGCACTTCCTCAGATGAGATACATGGAAGGTGGGATGAATTCCACTTAATTCATCTGGCAATTCGAGTCGATAGGCCACCTCTCCTACTCGTGCGATAATTCGGAAAGGTCCTATGTACCTTGGGCTTAGCTTACCTCGTTTCCTGAATCTAATGATTCCCTTCCAGGGCGAGACCTTCAACATGACTCGGTCACCAACCTTGAACTCTATCGGTCTTCGCCTCTTGTCAGCATACGACTTTTGCCTATCTTTTGCCGCCTTCATGAAGTCTTTGATCTTTTCTAACTTCTCAGTCGTAGCTTCGACCACCTCAACACCTCCTAACTCTTTCTGCCCAATGTCTCCCCAACATACGGGCATCCTACATCTCCTACCGTATAGCATCTCGTAGGGTAGCATGCCAATACTGGCATGATAGCTATTGTTGTACGAGAATTCTACTAACGGCAAGTGATCATCCCAACTTCTTCCAAAATCGATCACGCACGCCCGAAGCATGTCTTCGAGTGTTTGGATCGTCCTCTCAGACTGACCGTCCGTCTGAGGGTGATATGCTGTACTAATGTGTAGTCTCGTCCCCATCGCATCATGAAATCTTTTCCAAAACTTGGAGGTAAACCGGGTGTCACGATCAGACACAATAGACACCGGTACACCATGACGAGCTACAATTTCCTTGATGAACAGATCCGCCAATCTTTCAGATGAGTACGTCTCGCGGATCGGTAGGAAGTGGGCACTCTTTGTCAAGCGGTCAACTATCACCCATATGGCATCATACCCTTTCGGGGTACGTGGTAGTTTCGTGATGAAGTCCATGGTGATGTGCTCCCACTTCCACTCGGGTATATCCAACGGTTGGATCTTCCCGTAGGGCTTCTGGTGTTCCGCCTTCACTTGTAAGCAGGTCAAGCACTTACTTACGTACTCCACTACGTCGCGTTTCATGCCCGGCCACCAATAGTCTTTCTTCATATCGTGGTACATTTTGGTAGCACCGGGGTGAATGGAGTATCGTGTCTTATGGGCCTCGTCCATAATCCTTTCACGTAGATCCCCGTATCGAGGAATCCACATTCGCCCAAATCGGGTCTTAACACCTAGAGTGTTCTCACCCAACTCCGTCACTAGACCTCTCATCCTTTCGGAGTTAAGACGATCTTCTTTCAAAGCCTCATCTTGAAACTCCTTAACCTGTGTCATCACGTCGGAGGTCATGATCAACTGATAAGCCTTCACCCGGATCGGCTCAGGCCTTTCTTTCCGACTAAGGGCATCGGCCACCACATTGGCCTTGCCCGGGTGGTAATGGATCTCACAATCATAATCCTTTATCAGCTCCAACCACCGCCTCTGCCTCATGTTTAGATCCTTCTGCTCGAAGAAGTACTTCAAGCTTTTGTGGTCAGTGAAGATTGTGCACTTCGTCCCGTATAGATAGTGCCGCCAAATCTTCAACGCAAAAACCACCGCGGCTAATTCTAGATCGTGTGTGGGATAGTTGACTTCGTGGGTCTTCAGCTGTCGAGATGCGTAGGCTATGACCTTTCCGCGTTGCATCAATACGCAACCTAGCCCAGAATAGGATGCATCCGAATAGACCACTAAGTCTTCACTTTCCTCAGGCAAAGTCAAGACAGGAGCTTGTGTTAGTCTTGCCTTCAACTCCTCAAAAGCCGTCTCTTGTTCTCGACCCCACACGAATTTCACGTCCTTACGAGTCAATTTTGTCAAAGGTGAGGCGATCTTTGAAAAGTCTTGAATAAATCTTCTATAATAGCCCGCCAATCCCAAGAAGCTACGAATCTCGGATGGCGTCTTTGGTGATTTCCATTGCATCACAGCCTCAACCTTTGCTGGGTCCACCATTATTCCTTCTGCATTCACTACGTGACCCAGAAATTGCACCTCGCGTAACCAAAAGGCGCACTTGGAGAACTTGGCGTACAATTTCTCCCTTCTCAACGTTTCCAACACTTCCCGAATATGCCCGGCATGCTCTTTTTCACTTCTTGAATAAATCAAAATATCATCGATGAATACAATTACTGATTTATCCAACATTGGTCGGCACACTCGGTTCATCAAATCCATAAAAGCAGCCGGCGCATTGGTCAACCCAAAAGACATGACAAGAAACTCGTAGTGACCATAGCGCGTACGAAAGGCTGTTTTAGGGATATCTTGTTCCTTCACCTTTAGTTGATGGTAACCCGATCGAAGATCTATCCTTGAAAACCAACTGGCACCCTGAAGTTGATCAAACAAGTCATCGATCCTTGGTAAGGGGTATCTGTTCTTCACCGTCAGCTTATTCAGCTCGCGGTAGTCGATGCACATCCTCATACTACCATCCTTCTTCTTTACGAACAGAACCGGAGCACCCCAAGGTGAGATACTCGGTCGAATAAACCCCTTATCCAGCAGCTCCTGCAACTGCTCCATCAACTCTTTCATCTCCGTCGGAGCCAAGCGATACGGTGCTTTTGCGACAGGTTGGGCACCCGGTATCAGGTCGATCTGGAATTCGATCTCTCGGTCAGCTGGCAATCCCGATAAGTCTTCGGGAAACACGTCTGGAAAGTCACACACCACTGGCACATCTCATAGCTGTGGTGTTGGCGTCTCTACATTCTTTACATAACATAAGTAGGCGCTACATCCGCGCCTCATACACTTTCCCGCCACCGCCATCGAGATCACCTTCGGAATCGTCGTAACTCGATCGCCATAAATTGTCACCGGACTTCCGTCGGTCGCCGTCAGTCTAATCATCTTCTTTCGGCACACGATATTCGCTTCGTAGGTTGCTAACCAGTCCATCCCTAACACTACATCAAATCCTCCTAGCGGCATCACATGTAATCTAGCAGCAAACCTATGACCTTCTAATTCTATGGTACAGTCCTCTATCATATCAGTAACTCTAGTGGACTTACCAATAGCAGTTTCTACATAAAAAGGCTCACTAATGCATTTACTACAAACAGGTAATTTAGCACAGAAAGTAGCAAAATGAAACTCCTACTAGCACCAGAATCAAATAACACAGAAGCAAGAGTCTGATTGTAAGGCCCCGATCCCGGGCACCTCACAGTTGGTTGTCATTACCCATAAAACATACATTTAATATGATTTAATAAAAACCATGCAGCGGAAGCTTTAAATTTTACTATAAATGCTTTTGCAAAGTAATACAACATCTGTTACAAAATATCATTTGTTTGCATTACAATACAAAAACATTAACAAAAGAATGCCATCCCAAAAGAGCTGAGTAGCCGCCTCGTGCCATCCTCAGCAACACTACCTGCCAACTGGAAAACACATAAAAGTCAGCGTTGCTGAGTGAGTTCTAGTTTTGTATTAAAACATACTTTTACTTATTTTTAAAGTATCCTTTCGTGCATGCGTTCATATATCATACGTACACAGAGATAATATTCGTTATTATCTTCATCGTTCGTTATTCATCATTATCTTTATCTTCTCGTATGGATTCTGTCAGGCTTTACCCACTTCATAGCACTCGGCTATGATTACTGTGGTCGAATGACAAGAATCCCGTTCATACTTACTTGCACGCATTGAAAGGTTAATTGTACCAATACCATATGCTACACCCCAATCAGTCTTAGCTACCGGGCCGTAGTCAACATATGACGAAATCGTATGCCCGGTACTAGAGGTAAGCGGTTGAGGTACCATGACCATGGTCAATCACAAAGAAGGACCAATCGCGTTATTCAATGCTTGCAAGACATAATTCGTTCGTTCATTAATGCATGTATTCATCATCATTCTTCTTTTCGTTCATTCGTTAATACATGCATTCGTCATCATGTTCCTCTTTCATTATCTTTCACTTTACGATACATAATACTTCATTAATTCATTTCTCGTTATTCGTAAAGTTTCAGAAAGATAAGCATACACAATCACAAGGAACATACACACATCATACATATTCATCATACATTCATCATCATACATTCATCATCATACATTCACCATCATACATAACATCATACCTTACTTAACAATATTTTAATAATATTGTTAACAATGATATACTAATAATAATATTAGTAATAATTAGGGTTAATCATACTCATCATTATATGCATGAGACATCATCATTTATTAACCCTAGTCAACCCTGGTCAAACCTCGAACTTCGAACTTACTGGAAATTCCTGAAAATTTCTAAGTGTTTAGGCGTTTTAGCCTTGTTGGGCGTATAAGCCCTCTGGGCGTATGAGCACTATTAGCCGTATGAGCACTGCTGGACTTTTCACTTAACACTTAGATTTATCAACTGGTCATACGACCACACTGTTGGTCGTATGACCACTGATAGTCGTACCATCCCTAGACTTAGAAACATGTTATGATCATACGACCACTGTTGGTCGTATGAGTCCATACTTAGAAAATTTTACATTGTCATACGACCACTGTTGGTCGTATGAGTCCTGTGGGACTTTTCAATACTTAGAAAATCCTGATCATACGACCACTGTTGGTCGTATGAGCACTAGTGGTCTCAACACTTAGAAATTAAACCCTGGTCATACGACCACCCTGCTGGTCGTATGAGTCCTATTGGACCCAACACTTAGAAAAATATTCTGGTCATATGACCACACTATTGGTCGTATGACCACTAGTGGACTTACCAACTTTTGCTTATTTATTCTAAGTCCCATTTTCAGACACATTAGCATCCTACTCATGTGTCTAATTCATAATCCGAGTCCAAGACATCATAATTCCTAGTTCTAAACATATGCACATAATTCTAGGCATAAATCTAACATAAACATAAACATACATACAATTATTTCATACGGGTATCAACCCACAATTTTATAAAAACATATTTACATGCATTTCCAGCCCCAAAACATTTAAAAAACAGTAAAAAGGGGTCTAGAACTCACCTTAATTTGTCTTCGGGTTTTGGATGCCCTTTCCTTGAACTTCTCAGTCGTTTATACACCTAAAACACACACACAGAGCAACCCGAACACACTAGTCACATTTATATGCTCATGTATGGTTCTAGAATCGTCCTAACATCATAAATTCGGGATTTCTTACCAAAAATTTCGAATTTCTCAGATCCTTCTTCAAAATTCCGATGGTTTTCTGCTCCTGCTACTTTCTCTCTCTAAAAATATCGAATGCAGTGAAATGCAGGCAACGTGGGTGGCCATACCACCTTTTGTACAAAGAATTAATAGAAAGTTTGCCCATTTGACACTTTTGGCCCTTAAACAAAAGTAACTTTTGTTTTCTTTCCTTTCTCTTTCTATTTTATTCTTTTAATTTCTTTAATAAGAAATTACGGGTGTTACAAGTCCACCCCCCTTATATAGGTTTCGTCCCCGAAACCTGTTATTCCTCAAACAGATGTGGGTAGTGTTGTCTCATCTCTTCTTCAGTCTCCCACGTAGACTCGGATCCCTTCCTGTGCTTCCACTGTACACGCACAAGAGGAACCACTTTATTCCTCAACCTCTTTTCTTTACGATCAATGATTGCCACTGGTTGCTCCACGTAGTTGAGCCGTTCGTCTACTTCAATATCCTCCAGTGGTACAACCATGTCTTCATCAGCTAAGCACTTCCTCAGATGAGATACATGGAATGTGGGATGAATTCCACTTAACTCATCTGGCAATTCAAGTCGATAGGCCACCTCTCCTACTCGTGCGATAATTCGGAAAGGTCCTATGTACCTCGGGCTTAGCTTACCTCTTTTCCTGAATCTAATGATTCCTTTCCAAGGTGAGACCTTCAACATAACTCGGTCACCAACCTTGAACTCTATCGGTCTTCGCCTTTTGTCAGCATACGACTTTTGCCTATCTTTCGCCGCCTTCATGAAGGCTTTGATCTTTTCTAATTTCTCAGTCGTTGCTTCAATCACCTCAACACCTCCCAATTCTTTCTGCCCAATGTCTCCCCAACATACGGGCGTCCTACACCTCCTCCCGTATAGCATCTCGTAAGGTGGCATGCCAATGCTGGCGTGATAACTATTGTTGTACGAGAATTCTGCCAACGGCAGGTGGTTGTCCCAACTTCCTCCAAAGTCGATCACGCACGCCCGAAGCATGTCTTCGAGTGTTTGGATCGTCCTCTCAGACTGACCGTCTGTCTGAGGGTGATATGCAGTACTGATGTGTAGCCTCGTCCCCATTGCATCATGGAATCTCTTCCAAAATTTGGAGGTAAACCGGGTGTCACGATCAGACACAATAGACACCGGCACACCATGACGAGCTACAATCTCCTTGATGAACAGATCCGCCAATCTCTCCGATGAGTACGTTTCGCGGATCGGTAGGAAGTGGGCACTCTTTGTCAAGCGGTCCACAATCACCCATATGGCATCATACCCTTTAGGGGTACGTGGTAACTTCGTGATGAAATCCATGGTGATGTGCTCCCACTTCCACTCGGGTATATCCAACGGTTGGATCTTCCCGTAGGGCTTCTGGTGTTCCGCCTTTACTTGTAAGCAAGTTAGGCACTTACTCACGTACTCCACTACGTCACGTTTCATACCCGGCCACCAATAGTCTTTCTTCATATCGTGGTACATTTTGGTAGCACCGGGGTGAATGGAGTATCGTGTCTTATGGGCCTCATCCATAATTCTACTACGTAGATCCCCGTATCGAGGAATCCACATTCGCCCAAATCGGGTCTTAACACCTAGAGTGTTCTCACCCAACTCCGTCACTAGACCTCTCATCCTTTCGGAGTTAAGACGATCTTCTTTCAAAGCCTCATCTTGAAACTCCTTAACCTGTGTCATCACGTCGGAGGTCATGATCAATTGATAAGCCTTCACCCGTATCGGCTCAGGCCTTTCTTTTCGACTAAGGGCATCAGCCACCACGTTGGCTTTGCCCGGGTGGTAATGGATCTCACAATCGTAATCTTTTATCAGTTCCAACCACCGCCTCTGCCTCATGTTGAGATCCTTCTGCTCGAAGAAGTACTTCAAGCTTTTGTGGTCAGTGAAGATTGTGCACTTCGTCCCGTATAGATAGTGCCGCCAAATCTTCAACGCAAAACCACCGCGGCTAATTCTAGATCGTGTGTGGGATAGTTGACTTCGTGGGTCTTCAGCTGTCGAGATGCGTAGGCTATTACCCTCCCACGTTGCATCAACACGCAACCTAGCCCAGAATAAGATGCATCTGAATAGACCACTAAGTCTTCATTTCCCTCGGGCAATGTCAAGACAGGAGCTTGTGTTAGTCTTGCCTTCAACTCCTCAAAAGCCGTCTCCTGCTCTCGACCCCACACGAATTTCACGTCCTTACGGGTCAATTTTGTCAAAGGTGAGGCTATCTTGGAGAAGTCTTGAATAAATCTCCTGTAATAGCCCGCCAATCCCAAGAAGCTACGAATCTCGGATGGCGTCTTTGGTGATTTCCATTGCATCACAGCCTCAACCTTTGCTGGGTCCACCATTATTCCTTCTGCATTCACTACGTGACCCAGAAATTGCACCTCGCGTAACCAGAAGGCGCACTTGGAGAACTTGGCGTACAATTTCTCCCTTCTCAACGTCTCCAACACTTCCCGAATATGCCCGACATGCTCCTTTTCACTTCTTGAATAAATCAAAATATCATCGATGAATACAATTACTGATTTATCCAACATTGGTCGGCACACTCGGTTCATCAAATCCATAAAAGCAGCCGGCGCATTGGTCAACCCAAAAGACATGACAAGAAACTTGTAGTGACCATAGCGCGTACGAAAGGCTGTTTTAGGGATATCTTGTTCCTTCACCTTTAGTTGATGGTAACCCGATCGAAGATCTATCCTTGAAAACCAACTGGCACCCTGAAGTTGATCAAACAAGTCATCGATCCTTGGTAAGGGGTATCTGTTCTTCACCGTCAGCTTATTCAGCTCGCGGTAGTCGATGCACATCCTCATACTACCATCCTTCTTCTTTACGAACAGAACCGGAGCACCCCAAGGTGAGATACTCGGTCGGATAAACCCCTTATCCAGCAGCTCCTGCAACTGCTCCATCAACTCTTTCATCTCCGTCGGAGCCAAGCGATACGGTGCTTTTGCGACAGGTTGGGCACCCGGTATCAGGTCGATCTGGAATTCGATCTCTCGGTCTGGTGGCAATCCCGATAAGTCTTCGGGAAACACGTCTGGAAAGTCACACACCACTGGCACATCACATAGCTGTGGTGTTGGCGTCTCTACATTCCTTACATAACATAAGTAGGCGCTACATCCGCGCCTCATACACTTTCCCGCCACCGCCATCGAGATCACCTTCGGAATCGTCGTAACCCGATCGCCATAAATCGTCACCGGACTCCCGTCGGTCGCCGTCAGTCTAATCATCTTCTTTCGGCACACGATATTCGCTTCGTAGGTTGCTAACCAGTCCATCCCTAACACTACATCAAATCCTCCTAGAGGCATCACATGTAACATGGCAGCAAACCTATGGCCCTCTAATTCTATGATGCAGCCCTCTATCACATCCGTAACCCTAGTGGATTTACCAATAGCGGTTTCTACGTCAAAGGACTTATCAAGGCATTTACTCCTAACAGGCAGTTTAGCACAGAAAGTAGCAGAAATGAAACTCCTACTAGCACCAGAGTCAAATAACACAGAAGCAAGAGTTTGGTTTACTAGAAACGTACCTGACACCACATCGGGGTCCGTCCTAGCCTCTTCCTGCGTCATCGTGAACGCCCTAGCCTTTGCCCTCGGTGCTTCTCCTCCCGTCTTCTTCTCTCCCGAGCCCTCAGCCCTCGGCTTCTTGCAGTCCTTGCTCATGTGGCCACTTTCTCCACAGTTAAAGCACTTGCCCGTCCGGCAATCTTTTGATATGTGCCCTGTCGTTCCGCACTTAAAGCAGAGATTAGATCCCCACTTGCACTCCCCTGAGTGCTCCCTTCCACACTTACCACACTTCCTCACCCCAGCTCCAGACACGACCACTCGGCGGTCATCCACCCTTGCTTTCTTGTTGTTTGTCGAAGTATCACCCCGACCAAATCTCTTCCCCTGCCAGTTCTTCTCTCCACTTCCTTTCTTGCTTCCCTCAGCCTTCACCAAAGCAGCACGTTCATCGAATAACCTTCCCGCCAAATCCACTGCCGACCTGAAAGTGCTTGGTCGGGCAGAAATCAAGTGCCAACGAATTTCAGCCGGCAGTCCTTGAATATACCGGTTGATCTTCCGAGACACCGGCGTCACCTGCTCCGGCACCAACAGCGTCAACTCATTAAACTTGGTGGTATATTGTTGGTGGGTCATTGTTCCCGCCTCCAACTGCAGGAACTCTCTCTCTATTCTATCCATTTCCCGACGAGGACTGAATTCCTCGATCACCAGCCTTTTCAACTCAGCCCACTTCATCTTCCCTATAGCCCTGCTACCCTCGGCTTGGACTATATTTTTCCACCAGCATAAAGCCGACCCTGTAAAAGAGTGGGTAGCAAACTTCACCTTCTTGTCCTCCTGGCAATCACTAATATCGAGGACAGCTTCCATCTCCATCACCCATTGGTGAGCATCAGTAGCAGTACCAGACCCATCAAAAGTTGGGGTTTGCACCTCATGAATGCCCCGTAGTTACAACCCCGGGCAGTCTCCTGTAACTGTTCTTCTTCCTCTTCATCATCAGATAGCACTGTTTCTGTTTCCTCCTGTTGTTGTCTACCCGAGGACCGATTCCTTCCTCGTCTATCGTCCTCACGTACTGCCTTTAACACTTCTGTCATTACAGACGGTAAGATCGTCTGCATAACCTGGTGCACCTCCTCGACAACTGCCTCTTTCACCGAGGCCCTAAAATCATCACTCTCATCCACTCCCCCCGAGGGAGTAGTATTAGGTTCTTCGGGAACCTTCTTCTCTTTTGTAGGCCTACCTCTTGTGACTCGTGGTTCCGTACCACTTCCGCCACTGCCTCCACCAATTGGGGCTTTCGATGATCTACCACCGACCATCTTCTATCACACTGAAAGATTTAAACACCAACACGGTCATTCAAGGAAATAGCTCAGTTTATGTTAAGTATAGTAAGTCCCTAATTACAGTGGCCAGTTGTGATTAGCCACTTACCCTACTCTTCACACCCCGAGCATTACCTGTCCTGACTACATTAGTATCTAAGTCTAACAGTACACATAAACACATAACATGCGCACGTAACACTGGTTAACTTTCAAGAAAATTACCTGATGGCACGCAGCTACTCAGATGGCATTCCCATTCCCCCTGTCCCATTCTCAGTTTAAGTTTAGGTTTATTATGAAAATTTACCCGTTTTACTTAAACTTCGGCTCTGATACCAACTTGTAAGGCCCCGATCCCGGGCACCTCACAGTTGGTTGTCATTACCCATAAAACATACATTTAATATGATTTAATAAAAACCATGCAGCGGAAGCTTTAAATTTTACTATAAATGCTTTTGCAAAGTAATACAACATCTGTTACAAAATATCATTTGTTTGCATTATAATACAAAACATTAACAAAAGAATGCCATCCCAAAAGAGCTGAGTAGCCGCCTCGTGCCATCCTCAGCAACACTACCTGCCAACTGGAAAACACATAAAAGTCAGCGTTGCTGAGTGAGTTCTAGTTTTGTATTAAAACATACTTTTACTTATTTTTAAAGTATCCTTTCGTGCATGCGTTCATATATCATACGTACACAGAGATAATATTCGTTATTATCTTCATCGTTCGTTATTCATCATTATCTTTATCTTCTCGTATGGATTCTGTCAGGCTTTACCCACTTCATAGCACTCGGCTATGATTACTGTGGTCGAATGACAAGAATCCCGTTCATACTTACTTGCACGCATTGAAAGGTTAATTGTACCAATACCATATGCTACACCCCAATCAGTCTTAGCTACCGGGCCGTAGTCAACATATGACGGAAATCGTATGCCCGGTACTAGAGGTAAGCGGTAGAGGTACCATGACCATGGTCAATCACAAAGAAGGACCAATCGCGTTATTCAATGCTTGCAAGACATAATTCGTTCGTTCATTAATGCATGTATTCATCATCATTCTTCTTTTCGTTCATTCGTTAATACATGCATTCGTCATCATGTTCCTCTTTCATTATCTTTCACTTTACGATACATAATACTTCATTAATTCATTTCTCGTTATTCGTAAAGTTTCAGAAAGATAAGCATACACAATCACAAGGAACATACACACATCATACATATTCATCATACATTCATCATCATACATTCATCATCATACATTCACCATCATACATAACATCATACCTTACTTAACAATATTTTAATAATATTGTTAACAATGATATACTAATAATAATATTAGTAATAATTAGGGTTAATCATACTCATCATTATATGCATGAGACATCATCATTTATTAACCCTAGTCAACCCTGGTCAAACCTCGAACTTCGAACTTACTGGAAATTCCTGAAAATTTCTAAGTGTTTAGGCGTTTTAGCCCTGTTGGGCGTATAAGCCCTCTGGGCGTATGAGCACTATTAGCCGTATGAGCACTGCTGGACTTTTCACTTAACACTTAGATTTATCAACTGGTCATACGACCACACTGTTGGTCGTATGACCACTGATAGTCGTACCATCCCTAGACTTAGAAACATGTTATGATCATACGACCACTGTTGGTCGTATGAGTCCATACTTAGAAAATTTTACATTGTCATACGACCACTGTTGGTCGTATGAGTCCTGTGGGACTTTTCAATACTTAGAAAAATCTTGATCATACGACCACTGTTGGTCGTATGAGCACTAGTGGTCTCAACACTTAGAAATTAAACCCTGGTCATACGACCACCCTGCTGGTCGTATGAGTCCTATTGGACCCAACACTTAGAAAAATATTCTGGTCATACGACCACACTGTTGGTCGTATGACCACTAGTGGACTTACCAACTTTTGCTTATTTATTCTAAGTCCTATTTTCAGACACATTAGCATCCTACTCATGTGTCTAATTCATAATCCGAGTCCAAGACATCATAATGCCTAGTTCTAAACATATGCACATAATTCTAGGCATAAATCTAACATAAACATAAACATACATACAATTATTTCATACGGGTATCAACCCACAATTTTATAAAAACATATTTACATGCATTTCCAGCCCCAAAACATTTAAAAAACAGTAAAAAGGGGTCTAGAACTCACCTTAATTTGTCTTCGGGTTTTGGATGCCCTTTCCTTAAACTTCTCAGTCGTTTATACACCTAAAACACACACACAGAGCAACCCGAACACACTAGTCACATTTATATGCTCATGTATGGTTCTAGAATCGTCCTAACATCATAAATTCGGGATTTCTTACCAAAAACTTCGAATTTCTCAGATCCTTCTTCAAAATTCCGATGGTTTTCTGCTCCTGTTACTTTCTCTCTCTAAAAATATCGAATGCAGTGAAATGCAGGCAACGTGGGTGGCCATACCACCTTTTGTACAAAGAATTAATAGAAAGTTTGCCCATTTGACACTTTTGGCCCTTAAACAAAAGTAACTTTTGTTTTCTTTCCTTTCTCTTTCTATTTTATTCTTTTAATTTCTTTAATAAGAAATTACGGGTGTTACACTGATTTACTAGAAACGTACCTGACACCACATCGGGGTCCGTCATAGCCGCTTCCTGCGTCATAGTGAAAGCCCTGGCACTTGCTCTCGGACCTTCACTCCCCGTCTTCTTTACCCCTGAAGCCTCAGCCCTCGGCTTCTTACAGTCCCTGCTCATGTGGCCACTTTCTCCACAGTTAAAGCACTTGCCCATCCGGCAATCTTTTGATATGTGCCCTGTCTTCCCGCACTTAAAGCAGAGGTTGGATCCCCATTTGCACTCCCCTGAGTGCTCCCTTCCACACTTACCACACTTTCTCACCCCAGCTCCCGTCACGACCACTCGGCGGTCATCCACCCTTACTTTCTTGTTGTTTGTCGAAGTATCACCCCGACCAAATCTCTTCCCCTGCCAGTTCTTCTCTCCACTTCCTTTCTTGCTTCCCTCAGCCTTCACCAAAGCAGCACGTTCATCGAATAACCTTCCCGCCAAATCCACTGCCGACCTGAAAGTGCTTGGTCGGGCAGAAATCAAGTGCCAACGAATTTCAGCCGGCAGTCCTTGAATATACCGGTTGATCTTTCGAGACACCGGCGTCACCTGCTCCGGCACCAACAGCGCCAATTCGTTAAACTTGGTGGTATATTGTTGGTGGGTCATCGTCCCCGCCTCCAACTGCAGGAACTCTCTCTCTATTCTATCCATTTCCCGACGAGGACTGAATTCCTCGATCACCAGCCTTTTCAACTCAGCCCACTTCATCTTCCCTATAGCCCTGCTACCTCGGCTTGGACTATATTTTTCCACCAGCATAAAGCCGACCCTGTAAAAGAGTGGGTAGCAAACTTCACCTTCTTGTCCTCCTGGCAATCACTAATATCGAGGACAGCTTCCATTTCCATCACCCATTGGTGAGCATCAGTAGCAGTACCAGACCCATCAAAAGTTGGGGGTTTGCACCTCATGAATGCCCCGTAGTTACAACCCCGGGCGGTCTCCCGTAACTGTTCTTCTTCCTCTTCCTCTTCATCATCAGATAGTACCGTTTCTGCTTCCGCCTGTTGTTGTCTACCTGAGGACCGATTCCTCCCTCGTCTATCGTCTTCACGTACTGCCTTTATCACTTCAGTCACTACAGACGGTAAGATCGTCTGCATGACTTGGTGCACCTCCTCGATCACCGTCTCTTTCACCGAGGCTCTCACATTATCACTCTCATCCACTCCCCCCAAGGGAGTAGTATTAGGTTCTTCGGGAACCTTCTTCTCTTGTCTAGGCCTACCTCTTGTGGCTCGTGGTTCCGCACCACTTCCGCCACTGCCTCCACCAATTGGGGCTTTAGATGATCTACCACCGACCATCTTCTATCATACTGAAAGATTTAAACACCAACACGGTCATTCAAGGAAATAGCTCAGTTTATGTCAAGTATAGTAAGTCCCTAATTACAGTGGCCAGTTGTGATTAGCCACTTACTCTACTCCTCACACCCCGAGCATTACCTGTCCTGACTACATTAGTATCTAAGTCTAACAGTACACATAAACACATAACATGCGCACGTAATACTGGTTAACTTTCAAGAAAATACCTGATGGCACGCAGCTACTCAGGTGGCATTCTCATTCTCCCTGTCCCATTCTCAGTTTAAGTTTTAGGTTTGTTTTAAAAATTTACCCATTTCACTTAAACTTTGGCTCTGATACCAACTTGTAAGGCCCCATTCCCGGGCACCTCACAGTTGGTCGTCATTACCCATAAAACATACATTTAATATAACTTAATAAAAACTATGCAGCGGAAGCTTTAAATTTTACTATAAATGCTTTTGTAAAGTAATACAACACTCGTTACAAAATATCATTTGTTTGCATTACAATACAAAAACGTTAACAAAAGAATGTCATCCCAAAAGAACTGAGTAGCCGCCTCGTGCCATCCTCAGCAACACTACCTGCCAACTAGAAAACACATAAAAGTCAGCGTTGCTGAGTGAGTTCTAGTTTTGTAATAAAACATACTTTTACTTATTTAAAAGTATCCTTTCGTGCATGCGTTCATACATCATACGTACACAGAGATAATATCCGTTATTATCTTCATCATTCGTTATTCATCGTTATTTTTAACTTCTCGTATGGATTCTGTCAGGCTTTACCCACTTCATAGCACTTGGCTATGATTACTGTGGTCGAATGACAAGAATCCCGTTCATACTTACTTGCACGCATTGAAAGGTGAATTGTACCAATACCATATGCTACACCCCGATCGTTATTAGCTACCGGGCCGTAGTCAACATATGACGGAAAAATCGTATGCCACGGTACTAGAGGTAAGCGGTAGAGGTACCATGACCATGGTCAATCACATAGAAGGACCAATCGCGTTATTCAATGCTTGCAAGACATAATTCGTTCGTTCATTAATGCATGTATTCATCATCATTCTTCTTTTCGTTCATTCGTTAATACATGCATTCGTCATCATGTTCCTCTTTCATTATCTTTCACTTTACGATACATAATACTTCATTAGTTCATTTCTCGTTATTCGTAAAGTCTCAGAAAGATAAGCATACACAATCACAAGGAACATACACACTCATCATGCATACTCATCATACATTCATCATCATACATTCATCATCATACATTCATCATCATACGTAGCATCATACCATACATAACAACCTACATTGCATCATACCATACTTAACAATATTTTAATAATATTGTTAACAATGATACACTAATAATAATATTAGTAACAATAAGGGTTAACCATAATCATCATTACATGCATGAAACATCTTCATTTGTTAACCCTAGTCAGCCCTGGTCAAAACCTCGAACTTCGGTATTTCAGGAAATTTCTGAAAAATTCTAAGTGTCCTAGGCGTTTGAGCCCTGTTGGGCGTATAAGCCCTCTGGCCGTATGAGCACTATTGGGCGTAAGAGTACTGCTGGACTTTTCATTTTACACTTAGATTTATCAACTGGTCATACGACCACACTGTTGGTCGTATGAGCACTATTGGTCGTACCATCCCTGGACTTGGGAAATATATTCTGATCATACGACCACTGTTGGTCGTATGAGTCCTGTGGGTCTCTTCATCATACTTAGAAAATTTCATCACATAGTCATACGACCACTGTTGGTCGTATGAGTCCTATTGGGCCAACACTTAGAAATATAACTTGGTCATACGACCACACTGTTGGTCGTATGAGTCCTATTGGACTTTTCAATACTTAGAAAATTATCACCTGGTCATACGACCACACTGTTGGTCGTATGAGGCCTACTGATTTCAACACTTAGAAAAATACCCTGGTCATACGACCACACTGTTGGTCGTATAACCACTGGTGGACTCATCAGCTTGTTCTTATTTATTCTAAGTCCAATTTCAGACATATTTACAACCTGTTCATGTGTCTAATCCATAATCCAAGCCCCAAACATCATAATGCCTAGTTCTAAACACATACACATGATTTCTAGGCATAAATCTAGCATAAACATAAACATGCATACATTCATTTCATACGGGTATCATCCCAAACTTTACAAAAACATATATATATGCATTTCCAGCCCCAAAACGTTTAAAAATCAGTAAAAAGGGGTCTAGAACTCACCTTAGCTGCTCTTCAAGTTCAAACTCTTCTGCTCGAGCTTTTCCAAAGGATTCGAAAGCCTAGATGTGTCTAAAACACACAAACCCGAACACACATACACATAAGAACATGCATTTCTCGGTTTCTTAGCTCAAACACAACTTAAAAACATCAATTCTTACCTTGAATCTGATTTCTTCTTCTTTCTCTCTCTAAGAATCGAAGTTCTTGCTGTTTCTCTCTCTAAAAACCGATGCAAGGAAATGTGCAGGAGGTAATGGGCGACCATGCCTTCCTTTTGTACAAAATAAATAATAACTTTGCCCATTTGGCACTTTTGGTCCCTCCTTTTTAGTTGACTTTTATTTCCTTCTCCTTTCTTTCTATTTCATTCTTTTAATTTCTTTAATAAGAAATTACGGGTGTTACACAACGTATGGGTTCATACGGGGCAAACGTGGCAAGACTATACGTAGAGTATAGCACCATACGCTGCGTATAGGCAACTATACGTGGCGTATAGACCCATACGCTACGTATAGTTGTCAGACGTCCTTTAAAGCGTTTTTGTACCATGTACGAATATACGCAACGTATAGGTGCCATACGTGGAAGACGTGGCAAGCCTATACGTGGCGTATAGTCCTATACGCGACGTATAGGGGCCATACGCCAGCCTATACGTGGCGTATGGACCCATACGCCACGTATAAGTAATTTCAAATATGACGGGACACAAGATTCGTTTTCACCTATATAAGAACGAGTTCGTTAAACACTTTCGATATGCTTTCGATCCCCGTAAATCCCAAACGTATTTCTCTCTCAAAATATCACACTTTTTATTCGTTCGGTATGTCATCTTGGGACGGTAACTATTTGTTTGGTGAATATTCAAATGAATATTCAGATGAATATTCGTACGTGGCGGATAGTAATCAAGATGATGCGTACGTTCAATCTGCTTACGAGACAGGACTGCCAGATTTAAACCAATCGTATGTTCCCGATGATGAAGTTGAGTTTTGCCGAGAGTCAACTTACGACACGCAACAAAATAATATACTCTCGAGTGATGAAAAACAAACGACAAAAGTATCGTTTGAAACATCTCAAAATTTTTTATCTCTCGATGAGCTAGTCTATTGGGCTGTTAATAGAGGACGTGATAATGGTTACGTTATTATTACACGAAGATCAAAGAAAAAAGAAGGTCAGGTCGTAAAGGTGTGGCTTATCTGTGATCGTGCTGGCGAACACAAAAGTAAAGCAACAGTTAGACGATCTGGTAGCAAAAAAATCGGATGTCCTTTTAAATTAGTAGGGATATACGACAACAAACGTCGTTCGTGGAAATTAGAGGTGCGAAGTGATGAACATAACCATGATCTGCTCAACATATGGAGGGGCATCCTTTTGTAAGAAGGTTTTCTCAAAACGAATACAATTTGGTGGAGCAGCTTACTGATCAGAACATGGAGCCTCGTAGCATCTTATCAGCTATTAAAAAGCAAAATCCTAATAACGCATCAATAACCAGAGACGTATACAACGCTCAATATAAGATAAGAAGTGAAAGAAAAGTCGGTGAAACACCAATGCAAGTCTTAGAAAACCTTTTATCTATTAAAATGTACGTTTATTAAACCCGAGAAGATCCCGATACAAATGTCGTAGAAGATATATTTTTTTGTCATCCTAAATCATACGACACTTGGCGTGCATTTCCGCACGTGCTGATGATAGACGCTACATATAAAACAAACATGTACAAGTTTCCGTTTGTTCAGATTGTTGGTATGACCTCCACACACAAGACATTTTGTGTTGCTCACGCGTTTATTAGCAAAGAACGGGAAGATAATTTTGAATTGGTGCTTAATAGATTGAAAGATACGTTAAACAAGTGTATGGAGCCGCGCGTCATAATAACAGACAGAGATCTCGCTTTAATGAACACATGTGTTAAAGTGTTTCCGAATGCTCCAAAGTGTTTATGCAGGTGGCATATTGATAAAAATATCACGAAACACTGTAAAGCAAGTTTTACGAAAGATGAAAATATCGCGTCTCACATTACCGGAAGAACAAGTTCAGCTGTAAAGCCTCAGAAGCCTGCCATGCAACGTAGTCGTTCAACGTCATCTAAACTATCACGGGGTACTAATGAGTTTTCATCGATTGTCGGAGATCACCAATTAAACAACATAAACAAGTTAAAAAATTGGATTCCATCAATCTTTCATCAGTATATTGTGGTTTTCGATCTATAGTTTTAGGCTTAGGGTTTGATGAAAATAAGTGGATGTATATGCGGACACAGCTTTTAGAAGAGTTGGACAGACATGAATTGGAGTACAGAGAAGTTTTCGATACTTTGTACCCCGGACAGTATAACAAATTACGTCACACCATCGATTGGCAAAGTGTGGAACCTGCACCAGAAGAACATTGGATGATAATGCCGTATACGGGAATAGTGGTTGCTCAAAAGTTTGGGGTTATTCTTCATTTACTAAGCAATAATGGTTGTCAAACATTTTTCCCATTATGTGCTGATCCGAAAACTGTCATGCCTCATCATGTCGTGTCGATTGTTCATGTCAACAATAATCATTTCGTCCACGTTAAGTTAGAAGGAGATTATCCGATGCCAACATTAAGTAATCTTTGAATTCTTAACCGAAGCGTACGTGCTGCAGAATGGGAGATTATGTATAGGATTCGTATCTCGGAATACAACGCAATAATAGAGAATAACCGAGAACCCCCAGCTTATATAAATTTATTTTAATTCATAATTTGTAATATGCGAATTATATATTTTAATTTTAATTTTATTATTGTATTCGTATTATTTAATATTAAACTGTTTAAATAATTTTAATTCAAATTATGTATATATTAAAATAAAAACTCAAAATATTAAAAAAAAATTATATATATAAAACTCAAAAATTAAAAAAAAATAAATATATAAGCTATACGCTGCGTATGGATCCATACGCAGCGTATAGCTCCTCCACGTATGGGTCATAAGTCACGTATGGGTATAAAATGTCAAACCCTATACGCCGCGTATGGTCCCATACGCCGCGTATAGGGTATAAAACGTCAAATCAACAACGCACCCTATACGCCGCGTATGGACCCATACGCGGCGTATAGGGTATAAAACGTTAAATCAACAATGTATTATATACGCCGCGTATGGACCCATACGCGACGTATAAGATACAGGGGTGTTGATTTAAAATTAGAGGGTGTCTAAATAAGGGGACCCATACTAAATGACATCTTTTCCTTATAATTTAACAACCACATTTAAGATTGCTAGGTATATTTCATTGTCAATCTACTGTACACTTCATAAACACAACCTTTCTTTTCCCGGTTATTCTCCCCAATCCTCTTCCCTGCTGCTGCTGCTGCTGCTTCTTCTTCTTCTATGGTTCATCATGCCCTAAATCATTGAAACAACCTCATCATCGTCGACCAAAAATTGCATCCTCATCATCGACTCAATAGTTATTCTCTTCGATCACCCATCGACTCATTGCCCTAAATCACTTCTTTTGCTCATAATGCCTTAAATCACTAGTTCCCAAAAGCGAATGTAAGCATTATAAGCACGATTGCTTGATCAGACAATAGAGATCCCTACAAAGGTAAACACCTAAACCATGTTAATTTGATTGGGACTCGTAATTTCGTGATTTTCGTTTAAAATTGAACCCAACTCCAAATCTGAATTCTGCATGTGGTTGTTTTATTGTAATGTGCATTGCTTCTTAAAGATTATGATTTTGGGCCTTCTGTTTGTTAAAGTTCAGGTGCTAAATTTCAAGTAAGATGTTAAATTGACAAATCTGATGTCTATAGTTCAGGTGTCTATAGGTCGATTGCTAAACATGCTCTTAACTTGAGTTTTGGAGGATTGAAAGTTTGACTAACATGTTGTAAATTTGGCGGATCTGACTAAATTGATAGAAATCATCTATAACTTGAGTATAAATACTCAAGTTATAAACCCTTATGAAAAGAAAATTTGTGTAATTTTTAGTTGAATTATTTTCCCCTACGATAAAATTTTGGAGTATATAAAATGAGATGGAGTGATAATTTTTGTTAAGTTTCATTTTTCCTCCTAACGGGTTAAATAAGTTGAAAACAAATCACTTTATGTCCACTGTTTTGACAAACTCACAAACTACAGTTTTGACAATGTTTTGACAACCCCCAAACTGCATTTTTGGAATTGTTTTGATAGCTCTCTAAATTACACTTTTGAGGCTGTTTTGGCAGCTCACAAACTGCACTTTTAATAGTGTTTTGGCACCTCATAAACTGAAGTTTTAGATCTGGTTAGGCAGCTCGCAAAACTGCACTTTTGAGGCTGTGTTGACAGCTCGCAAACTGCAGTTTTGACAGCATTTTGGCAGATCACAACTACAATTTTGACAATGTTTGGGCAGCCCCTAAACTGTATTTTTAGAACTGTTTTGACAGCTCTCAAAACTGTACTTTAAGGCTGTTTTGGCAGCTCACAAACTGCACTTTTGATCACAAACTGCATTTTTATATCTGTTCAGGTAGCTCTCAAAACTCCACTTTTAAGGCTGTTTTGGCAGCTCACAAACTGCAGTTTTGACAATGTTTTGACAACCCCCAAACTGCATTTTAGAACTGCACTTATAAGACTACAATTCCAAGCTCTTTTTACTAAATGTCATATTGATAAGGTCTATTATATTTACAGACATGAAGGTCAGTTGTCCTATTCCTATAGAAATTACATGTGACAGTAATGTTGCTATTCTCATGACTACAAATCCTATTTTTCATGAGAGTACAAAACACTTTGAGATAGATTTATTTTTCTTAAGAGAAAAAGTTTCTGCTGGTATTTTGAAAATTATAAAAATAAATACTTTAGATCGACCAGCTGATATTCTAACCAAAAGTCTGGGTGTTAGTCAACATAAAGCTTTGAGTAAAAAATTGGGTCTTGTGGATCTACTTCAGAATTAAATTGAGGGTGGGTGTTAAAATTAGTAATATTTGCTTTCAATTCATTTCTAATTAGTGTGTTGTTTTATATGTTGAGGGGCTGCTGTGTCATTCTTGAAAGTTAAAGGTCTGTAGCTGTTGGGTTGATAATGTCAAGGGTGTTGAGCTGTGATGCTAAATTCTCAAAGGCTATATATTCTTCGCTTCACTTCAGTTAGGGTTGACACAAATTAGGGTTTCTTATTATCTTCTTCAGAAATCATTCGGTCATCGTATCTTGTTGATCTTCTATGCAATCGGTGTTAACAAGCAACTTATCGTTGCTTGTTTATAGTTCTGATTACCAGTTTTCATTCAGTCGATGAACTTGTTCTTTTTTATTTTGTGTTCATTGTTTGTTCTCACAACAATCAGTGAGACTTGATTTGTTTTGTAATCTACTTGAGATTTGATTACACTTTGATCCATAAAAGTTTACAAGATTGTTATTATTTATCTCCTTGTTTGTTAAAGAAAGGCATTATACTTACTAATAATTAAATGATAATGGACTATTACTTGTTTACCGGATATTATGCTCTGCTTTGATCTTATTATAATTATTAATTAAACTACTTTCAAAAGAAGGAATCATGCCTTCTTACATTAGTTAGTATGTTGAGTGATAACACTTGTTTTAGAAAACACAACATACTTAGCATTCAGTTTTATCAATGATGATTATTTTATTATAAATTTAACGCTACTAACATGACTTAGCGGCACTAAATTGAATGGCAAACATGGAACAGTCCACATCCATAAAGCTAGGAGCTCTTAATAAGTAAACTAAATTATGCTGCTTTTCATAATTTTAAAGTTTTTCAAATGGATGTCAAAAGTGCATTTTTATATGGTAAAATAAAAGAAGAGGTTTATGTGTGTCAACCACCAGGTTTTGAGAATAATAAACATCCAGATTGGGTGTATAAGCTTGATACGGCTCTATATGGGTTGAAACAAGCTCCTAGATCCTGGTATGAAACATTGTCTAACTTTCTTTTTCAAAATAATTTCACTAGAGGCTCTATAGATAAAACTTTATTCATTAAGAAAGTAGGGCAGCATAAGCTACTTGTTCAAATTTATGTTGATGATATTATTTTTGCATCCTCTGATCCACAGTTGTGTGATGAATTTACAAAGTTAATGCAAAAGAAGTTTGAAATAAGTGCCATGGGAGAATTACAGTTCTTTTTGGCTTTGCAAATCAAACAAAGGACTGATTGAACCTTCATTCATCAGTCCAAATATACAAAAGATCTTTTGAATAAGTTTGATTTACAAAACTGTAAGTCCTGTTCTACTCCCATGAGCAGCACCACACAACTGGATGTTGATCAGAAAGGTAAAGCGGTTGATGAAACCCTTTACAGATGTATGATTAGGTTCTTGATGTACCTTACAGCTTCTAGACCAGCCATTATGTTGTAAGGTACATCAAGGACCCAATCATACATCTGTAAAGAGTTTCATCAACCGCTTTACCTTTCTGATCAACATCTAGTTGTGTGGTGCTGCTCATGGGATTAGAACAGGGCTTATAGTTTTGTAAATCAAACTTATTTAACAACTCTTTTGTATATTTGGACTGATGAATGAAGGTTCCATCAGCCCTTTGTTTGATTTGCAACCCTAGAAAGAACTGTAATTCTCCTATAGCACTCATTTCAAACTTTTGCTTCATTAGCTTAGTGAATTCATCACACAACTGTGGACAGAGGATGCAAAAATTATATCATCAATATAAATTTGAACAAGTAGCTTATGCTGTCCCACATTCTTAATGAATAAAGTTTTATCAATGGAGCCTCTAGTGAAATTATTCTGTAGAAGAAAATTAGATAATTTCCATACCAGACTCTAGGAGCTTGTTTCAACCCATAAAGAGCCTTATCAAGCTTATACACCCAATCAGGATGTTTATTATCCTCAAAGCCTGGTGGTTGACACACATAAACTTCTTCTTTTATTTTACCATATAAAAAGGCACTTTTGACATCCATTTGAAAAACTTTAAGATTGTGAAATGCAGCATAAGCTAAGAACAATCTAATTGCCTCCAGTCTGGCTACAGGGGCAAAGGTTTCATCATAATCGATGCCTTCCTCTTGTGCAAACCCCTGTACAACCAGCCTGGCCTTGTTCTAGACAATTTGGCCCTTTTCATCAGTTTTATTCCTAAACACCCATTTAGTGCCTATTGGACACTTACCTTGGGGTAAAGGAACAAGCTCCCACACTTGCTGTTTTTTGAACTGAAGAAGCTTAAGCTGCATTGCTTCAACTCATACATTGTCTCTTAGTGCAACATGATAATTCTTTAGCTCTTGCTGACTGATGAAGAGAGCATAGAAGCAGAAATTGGACAATTGACTCCTGGTTAAAACTCCAGCATTGATATCACCAATGATTTGAGACATTAGGTGATTCTTCAGCTCTTGATAGACAATAAGATCAGTGCAAGTGTTTGTAGGACCTTCAGCAGCAACAGATGGTGATGTAGATTCTTGAAACCAAGTAGGAGATGGTAATTCAAATGAAGTAGAGGATTCATAAATCTTATCAGCATTTGTTGTGGATGGAGCTGCTGAAGCTACAGGAGCATCAGGTTTAGTTGACTCAAGCAGGTGGTCACTAAACCTGAAAAGGTGAGTACTGGCTACATCATCATCAGTACCACCAGGTGGAGAACTGTTGACAGGAACAACAGCTGGAGGTTGATAAGGAACATATTGAAGTATGTCCAGATCAAATAACTCCACAGGGTTTTGTGGAATCTTGTCCTTTGGAGACTCATTAAACTTCACATGCAAAGTCTCTTCAACCATCTTTGTTCTGCAGTTGAAAACTCTGTATGCCTTGCAAGTTGATGAATAACCAACAAAATACCCTGCATCCACCTTTGACGCAAACTTCTGGAGTGGATTGCTTGTGTTGAGAATGAAACAAGGACACCCAAAGGCTCTAAAGAAGGAAATTAAAGGGGCCAAATGATGAAGTACTTTATAAGGAGTCTTCATCAACCTCTGATTCACTAATACTCTATTCTGCATATAGCAAGCTGTGTTGACAGCTTCAGCCCAAAAGGTCAGTGGCAATCCTGAGTCAGGCAGCATTGACCTTGCAGCTTCAATGAGGGTCCTGTTCTTTCTCTCCACCACTCTATTTTGTTCAGGAGTTCTTGGAATGCTGAACTGCCTTTTGATTCCCTTTGACAGATAGAAGTCATCAAGTGTGTGATTTCTAAACTCTGTGCCATTGTCACTCCTCACACACTTGACTGGAAGGGAATACTGCTTCTCCATATATAACACAAAGTTCATTATAGCTTTTGCAGCTTCATCTTTGGAGTGCAAGAAGAAAGTCCATACAAATCTGGAGTAATCATCCACAATTACCAGACAATATTTCTTCTTTGCCATGCTCATCACTCTGACAGGACCAAAAGATCCATGTGCAAAAGTTGCAAGCAGGCATTGGACTTTGGTTCTTCTATTGGAGGGAATGAGACTTTGTGTTGTTTTCCGTTGAAACAAGCAGTGCAGTTGTCTTCATATTTGAACTCCTTCAAAGGCAACCCTCTTACTAAACCATGGTGTATCAGCTGATTCATGTTTTTGAGATTCACATGACCCGGCCTTCTATGCCATAGAGTAGATTCATGAGGAGAAGCCTTGGAGAATAGGCAAGGATGGCCTTTTAGATCAATTTTCTTTGAAAGATCTAAGGCATATACTCTTCCTGTCCTGTTGGCCTTCAGGAGAGTATATTCATCCAGCACCTTGTCAATCAAACTCAGAACTTTAGATGACAGAATCCGACAGTTCTGGCTGGTGAAAAGGATAACATGGCCTTTATAACACATTTGACTGACACTCAAGAGATTGTACTTGAGATTCTCCACATGGTTAACATCATCAAACCTTATTTCCCCATTGGAAACAAAGCCTTTGCTGGTGATGTAACCTTTTGCATCATTGCCAAAGAAAACAAACCCCTTCTTTCCTTGAGAGTAGTCATTAAGAAGTGAGCTGCTTCCTGTCATATGCATAGATCCTCCACTGTCTACATACCAGATGCTTCTTTGGCATGTTGAAGAACCCTGCATTAATCACAACAAGTTAGTTAGTTTTTAAGACCCAAACCTTTTTGGTTTTGGGTCTGTTCTCATCAACAGATGTGACACTAACTGGTTTGTTATATGTGACAGCCTGAGGTGAAGGAGATGGTGTAGAAGAGGAATCCTTTGGCTTGGATTTCCTTTTCTGTGGTTTCAGCACAGGAGCATCTAATTGGTTGACTCTTCCCATTAGATGTTGAACCATCATAACATGTTGTGTCTGATTTTGTGATAAAGCCTTTAGCTCATCAGACACATTAGTGCTTGCTTGTGATGGATTCCTGTGTTGCACCATCTTCTTTTGAGCAACCTCAGCTGTTGCCTGATTAACCCCATCCTTCTTTTTGGATTTCTTCTTGGACTTAAGGGTTTCAGGTTTTGATGTTACTGGTACAAACTTGGTCTCAAACTCAGTTTTCATTACATTCATTTTCTCTTTAATTTTCTCCTTTTGTTTGAGTTTGGAGCCCTTTTTGTACCAGCAATCATCAGTAAGATGATTGAACAAGCCACATATTTCACATGGCTTCTTCTTCATCTTTAGTTGATCATCTACTGAAAAAGATGAAACTACTGAAGACTTGTTCTTCAGCAATTTGCTATCAGTACTTGCAGTTTTTTTCCTTGCAGTACTTGCTTTCCTGATATCTTCTTCAGTAGTTTTCAAACCCTTTCTACTTGCACTTTTCTTCCCTTCAGTACTGGCAGTAGTTGGGGTTTGAACTTCAGGTGTTATCACTTGCTCTCCAGTACTTTTAGTACTTTTAGAGACAACACCTGAGTTGATCAACTTTTTGATCATGTGACAGTCAGCATTTGAACCATCAGCTGTTGTAGCATCAGCTGATTGGTTTTGTGAGGAATTAATGCTGACTTCAACCTCTGATGGTGCTGTATCAGATAGTAGGTCACATGATGAGAAAGATTGGTTATTGCTTTCTCCATCAGATTCTACTTCTGCTCTGGAAGTAAAATCTGTTGGAGGAGCAGTGTGATTATAACCAGTGCCAAACTTCACATTGGAAGCTGATTGCTTACTCAGAAGCATTTCAAAACCCTTGTAGGATTGCACCCAGCGATCATACTCTACCTGGGTAGCTGCAAGTGTTTCCTTGAGGTCTCTGTACTTCTCTAGAAGTACCTCTTCCCTAGCCTTATCATCTTTGATTTGGCATTTAAGTTTATAAATCTCATCATTTTTATCATTAAGCACGGACTCAATATCAGCTTTTCTTTTGGAAAGGGCTTGTTCTAGCTCAAGATTTTTATCAATTAAAGCTACATTTGCTTCTCTAATAAATGCAAATGCAGCTATGCAAGATTCAGAACATAGCTTGGCTTTGGCCTCAGAAGATACCTGTGATGAAGCATTGGAGGATGACCCATCTGCAGACTCCAGGGCCATGAGAGCAAGGTTCCCAAAAGGATGATCACCACCATGTTGACCAGCACCAGGAAACAGTTGTTCATGACCAGATAAATCATCTGGTAAACTGCTCGAGTCAACAACTCCTGGGGTGAAGAAGCTGTGTTGTTGAGGTTGGGTTTGATGATGAGATTGAGAAGGTTGAGGCTTAGGGAGAGCATGTGGTTGCTGAGCAGTGGGTGCTTGAACTTGACTTGACTGAGGCATGTAGTAGCAGGGGTATGGGTATGGCATATGACCCTGAGGCACAAAGTATGCAGGTAATGCCTGAGCTGGTGATGGATGACCAGAACTGGTGGTATGTTGCCCTTTGTGCTGTGAGCTATTGCTTGGAAAAGTCACAAAGGGTGCAGAGGAGTTAGATCCAGATGATCTACACTCTCTAGAAAAGTGTCCAAGCCTATGGAACTTGTGACACCTCAACTTGCTCTTGTCAAAACCAACTTTGGTTTTGCCAGAGAGACCAGGAAATTTCCTGCCAGTTCTCTTGTAGAACTTTTGAGATCTGATATTTATCATTGCTATTTGACTCAAAATATCCATCTCTTCCAGATCATCATCTGGAATGCCCTTCAAGTCCTCCATCAGAAAGCACAGGTTATCACTGCTACCTCCTGAACTACCATCAACACCAACAAAAGCATGTTCAGAATTGGTAGAGAAATCAATATGCTCATCATAGGCACTCTCTGATGCAGCATATTCTGACTCTTTACCTATCAGTGCAGCATTGCCTGATACAAAGTCATCAGTGAGCTTGCCAGAGGTGGACAACTTCCTTTTCTATTCTGTCTCTCTTTCAAATGTAAGCAGTTTCCCATGAAGTTGGGTGAGAGATAGAGTGCTCAGATTTGCACTAGAGCGTAGGACAATAGTGTATGTGTCCCATCTCTCAGGCAGTGATCTGAGGAATCGGTTGTTCATCTGGCTATTTGAATACTCTTGTTTAACCATTTTCAGTTCAGAAATAAAACAAGAGAATCGCTCAAACTATTGAGTCAGAGTCTCACACTTCCTATGAGAGAATGTCTCATATTATTGGGCGAGGATTTCCTTAGTGTTTGCTAAGACCTCATCAGTTCCTCTGAATTGTTCCTTCAGAGCAACCCAGAGATCATGAGCAGTTTCATGATGCATAAGCCCTGAATAGATTTCATTAGGCAGTGCCATGGCCAGAATTCCATGGGCTTTAGCATCAATTTCAAACAGCTTAAGATCTTCGTCCGAATATTGATCAGGTTTCTTCGGAACCCTCACATTTGATTCAGGAACGCTCACCATAGGCTTGTATGGTCCATGTACCACTGACTTCCAACAACCAGCACTGTTGATAGATAAGTGATGGAGCATACGACGTTGCCATATGTTATACTCACTCCTCACAAGCATCGGAGGCTTTGTTGAGGAGCCAGTATTATGAGGATCATTAGTTGGTGTCGCCATCTCAGACTTCAAGCAATTTCAAGGTAAACAAAACAAATCTAGCTCAAAACCACGAGAACCTCAAGTTTAATGGCCAGAAGCAGCAGAAACTTAATCTCTATAACCGATTCTTGCAAATTTGCTAATTCGATCAAACGTAGATAGTGAAAGAGCAGTTTCAATGATCAATTGTTAAATCGATCAATGATTAACCAGCTCTGATACCATTTGAAAGGATCTCAGCCTCTAGTTTGATCAATTAGGTTGTATTCGCAGCAGATTTAGCACAAGAATTAAGCAAATTATACTAAGAACATAGGAGATATATCAATGTAACAGTAGGTTATAGAGAAAGAGAGGAATTCTGCAAAAAGGTGTTTTCTATTAGATCACATGCTTCGGCAAGGATTACAATTAGGTCATCTTCCTTTTATAGGAAGAATGACGTAAGCTGATGTCACTTGATAGTGACATCAAACCGTTATTTTAACAAACTACTGAAACTACCTTAACTACTGAAGATGTCAAACAGCTGACATCTCCTTACAAAATGCTAAGTGTTAAACTTATTACAACAGCTGAAAAGAAACTACTGAAAACTACAACGACTGAAGAACATACTCTTCAGTCGTTTTACAAACTACTGAAATAGAAAATACAACTACTGATAAGAAAAAGCTAAAAGGTAAACCATCACAACAACTGAAGAATACTTCTTCAGCTGTTGTGACAAACTCTGAAGCTTCAGGACTTGTCTTCAGTCTTCAACTTCAGATGTTTCATCAGCTGATGACTTCAGTAGTTGTCATCAGCTGATGTCTTCAGTCTTTGTCTTCAGTCTTTGTACTTCAGCTGTTGATCTTCAATACTTTAGTCTTCAGCTGATAGTCTTCAGTACTTGAGTATTCAGCACTTGAGTCTTCAGTACTTGAGTCTTCAGTACTTGAGTCTTCAGTACTTGAGTCTTTAGTACTTGAGTCTCCAGTACTTGTGTCTTCAACTGATTTTCTTCAGTACTTTGATCTTCAGCTATTGAGGTCTTCAGACTTTGTCAAACAGCTGATGATGCTTTCAGCAGTTGTTGTGATGTCTTGTGGGACTTAGAGGTTTTTCTGATCTGGCTCATTGGTTCTTTTGGTCCAACAACATCACAACCCACAAAACCAACTCCCTTACCCACAAAACCAATAGCCGATGACGCACCCCAGAAGAGGAAGAGAAGGGTGTTGAGGCTTGAAGAAGAAGAAGAAGAAGAAGATGATGAAGATGAGGACAAGCTGCCAATTTTAGCTGTCATTCCATTGCCGAACGCCAAAAGTCACCCTCCAACAATTACTCCTGAGATTCAAAGGCAAAATGTTAAAGTGAAGCTAGAAGAAGAAGAGCTTCACAAATAGCATGATGAGGAATTGTTGAGAAGGGTTGACAAAGCTTATGCTGCCAGTTCATCAATAATAAATATGAAGAAACGTGCTTAGAGATCATACACTCTCAGACACACATTTCAATATAAAAAGAGAGAGTGAGGATTTGGCCTGATCCCAGGGTGTCTCATAGGATTCATAAGAAAGATATTCCACAGAGATACAAGGGCCAAGTAAAGAAGATCGTAGATGAAGTGATCACACTGGCCATTGTAGTATCACCCTGGGATCCTTGATGACTTCAAGAAAGCCTATAAAGCTAATCAGCCGCCACAAATGATGCTGGAGAATAAAGTGGTAAAAAAGGGGTTAGTGTATAAGAGGCTTGAGGAAGTTAGGAAGAATGAGCTCCAGTTGTTTCTAGAGGGTAATCACCCTGATGAATTTGCCTACAGAGCAATAACAACTGTGGAGCTCAAGAATGGGAAGCAGGTCAAATACCTCTTTGAGTACTATGGGCCTGAGTCACTTTTTGAGGGAGAAGCAGAAGAGCTCACCATGGAGGAACAAATAGTCTTCCTTGTGGCCTACACAAGAGAGTCTTACAGACTCATAGTTGGGAAGTAGGTTTCATGGATGGGGTAACAGCTCTGTGTCCAGTTCCCTAAGACAGAGTTCCCATTCATCCTTTGTTAATCATACTTTTTGAAACCTCTTCCCAGGCTTGTGCTGATCTGGGTCATTTCTGAGCTGATCCAGAAGAAAAAGACCAATCTTTCTACCAAATAAGTGGGACATCAAATAAGCTTAAAGGTTTTGGCTGCATTGGTTCAGGGGGAGTTTGTTGGACCAGAAGAACCAATGAGTCAGATCAGAAAAACCTTCAAGTCCCACAGACATCACAACAACTGCTGAAGACTTCATCAGCTGATGATGACAACAACTGAAGACTTCATCAGCTAAAGTACAAAGACTGAAGACGACAACTGAAGACATCAGCTGAAGACATCAGCTGATGACATCAGGTAAAGTTCAAGTCTGAAGTTCAAGTACTGAAGACTTCAGAGGTTGTCACAACAGCTGAAGAAGTATTCTTCAGTTGTTGTAATGGTTTTCTTTTTCAGTAGTTTCCTTTCAGTTGTAGTTTCAGTAGTTTCTTTTCAGTGGTTGTAATAGTTTACACTTGTCTTTTGTAAGAAGATGTCAGCTGTTAGACAACTTCAGTAGTTAAGTCTACTTTCAGTAGTTTGTTGTAATAACGGTTAGATGTCACTGTCAAGTGACATCAGCTGACGTCATCTTTCCTATAAAAGGAAAGATGACCTAATTGTAAACGTGCCGAAGCGCGTGTTGAATGAAAATATACCTTTTGGTAGAAATTCTCTCTCTCTGTATAACCATACTGTTTCATTGATACATCTTGTGTGTTCTTGCTATAATTTGTTCTAATTCGTATGCTATTCCGCTGCAAATCCAATCTAATTGATCAAAATAGATGCTTAGATCCTTTCAGACCCAAAATAAGGATCAAAGATAGAACCTGACAAATTAAACTAACATATTTATAACTGATCTTAATAGAAAATGGGTTGTAGTTGCTAATGAATATGAACAAATTTTGTATGCTTGCAGGATCGGCGAAAGGGGGTTAATGCAACAGTTTCACAAAGGTGGAGCGAATTAGAACACTTAGTAGATCAAATAGGGAACCGACTTAGATGAAAAAAAGAACAGTTAGTAAAAGAATAATAACGAGAACATGATAATATGGTTTTCTATAATGATGTATATTGCTCTCAAGTTCTTACAAGTGCTATAGAGCTTACCTTAAGAATACAAGTACTTGAGATACTTATACTACATCCTACATCCGACCATACTTTGAATGCCAGCTGGAAACACTAATCTAGACAACAATTGATTACCTTTTGACTAGTGACTATGACATGCCATAGCTCACATCCTTATCTATTACAAAAAGAATAAAACTACATAGTTAGAAAGTTACAGACTCAACACCTTATTCTACAGCTGACAAAAGCATGAACTTTTCACCAACTCATGCTAGTTGGTGAGTCTTCAGAGATGACAGCGGAAAGGTATTCAACTTTTGTCAAAAGTGTAAGGACTAAGTCTTTATGGATTACAATATCAAGTGAAAAGACAAAACTTAATTCATGCAAGAAATACAAGGATGTGAGAACTCCAAATTTATTGATGAAGAACTTATCGCGCGAAAGCTTGGAGTTGCCGCGTGAGAACTTGAACTTCTCACGCGAGAACATCTGCATAGGGTATATATAGATGTTTTTCCTTTGTATTTCAGATGTATGTTCATTTGTAAAAATGCTCTGAGATTGAGAGAGCAGAGAGGTATGTGATAGGCCACCCGAGGGGAGCTTGACTGGGTTTGTGAGAATGAAGTTCTTTGTTGTTGTGAAACAACAAGGACCGAATATGATGATTGAGTCAGTGATTATATGGCGGAATCATACAAACACAGAACATTGAATGCAAGAAATACTCATAAATGCTCTTTGTATTAATTAAGATGAACAGTTACAATAAATGCTAGGGTTTTTAGCACTATACAGTAACAGGGCACCTTGTGGATAAAAGATTGTAAAATTCTGATTATCTAACATTAGACTAAATTCAAAAGTCTAAAAGTCACCTCACATACTAGGTTTTCTGTTCTATTTATAGGCTGATAAGAAGCCTTTACAAAAGACTAAATTACCCCTATACATAATCTAGACTAAGTACAAAAGGTCTTTATCAGCATTTGTTTTTGTTCATCTGTATTGACTAATGCGGGTGTGTTGATCTTCATCAGCATTGGATTTTCTTCTATCGTATTAGTGTTTGGTCATCACCATTGACAAATGCGGATGAACAAACACTTAGTGCATTTGTTGCTGAGCATCCGCATTAGTTAATGCGGATGAGTAATTCCTTTGTCAGTATTTGTTTGGTTGTCCGCATTTGTTAATGCAGAAGAACAAATACTTGTCCGCATTTGCTCTTTGGTCATCCGCATGTACAAATGCGGATAGCTGACACTTTTGTCTTCTTTTGTTGATGTAGATTCTTCATCCGCATTGGTTCTTGGACTTAGGGAGATTTTAGCAGAACAACCGTCATCCACTACTTGAATTGGCATGTATGATCCTTTTAAGGTCCAACAATACTCCCCCTAAGGATTATACAGCCTAGGAACTTCAAGGTTTTGGTGGATGAGGTTGTGAGGATTCTGTTGGGTCTTGATCAGCAGGAGGAGATGAAGCAGGAGCTGGGTCTGTATATGAAGGATCCAGTATGGCATTGATCGTGTTGGAGAATTATCTTGCATCAGCCAACTTTTCTCTGCTCAATACATGAATTTTCTTTTGGCTCATAGTATGAATGGCTTCAATGGGCAGCTTTTTCAAAGAGATAGGCTCCCAGAAGGACACAGTTGACATCCTATCTCTGTGAATTAGTAGAGATCCATCCACATATACCTCTAGCTTCACAATATTCCCAAATTGCAAAGGAGTCTTCTTCTTCCTCCTCTACTCTCTCTTGTGTAGTATTCTGTCATTGGCCATCTTCGGGAGTTTGATGCATTTGAGAAAGAATTGCATATCAGCTTCTCCAAGCTTGTTGCTGATATCTCTGAAGTGCTATGTGTAAATGTAGTGAATATAGAAGCAACCTTACCTCATATCCACTAAACAGTCTGATTTCAGCCCCTTCTTTTTCCTCCCTATTTTCTTTCAATCACCAACTCATATGTCTTCTCATCAAAATAGACATTTGAGATTGGGATGGAGGAATGAGTTCCAGCTACCATCTTTCTTTTCAAATATTCAGTAGGCTTCACCTTGAGCTCAGGGAACACTACTTCTTTAGCTGATTTTTTCTTTTTCTTCTCAAGGTGGTTAACAAAGGATCTATCTTTCCTCACAAAGTTAGCCTTGAGAGATTTGAAGTTATCTTTTCTTTTAAACATCCTCAAAATGTCTTTAAACTCATAACCCCTGAACATAGCCTTATGATTGATCAGTCTTAGATTGGCTAGTTCTTTTAGATCATGGATCTCCAGGGAGTTCACAAGAGCAGAGTACTCTGTGAAGAATTTCACAAGAGCAGAGTACTCTGTGAAGAATTGAACTAACCTGGAGATCCTCTTGACCATAAACATGTTCCAGTCACTATCACACTTCCAGGAAATTATCTTCAGATCAGTCTTGGCCTGGGAGTAGACACACCTCGGATCATCTCTGCAGTGGTGAGCCCTTCATGAAGCTCTATCTGTGAAGGCTCAGCAAACCACTCAGGATATCTATGCAAAATAGGTGCCGAAGAGTCATGATCACTATGGGCGAGCTGCATGTCTTGTGCTGAAACTCTGGATCTAGGCTGTTGTTTGGTTATCTCTTATTCCATTTTCTTCAGCCTATCTTTCTTCTCATTGATCATTCTAAGGATAGCAGCCCTTAGAGAAATTGTCTTCATATTCCCCAGTTTTCTCTTAGTGAATTCTTGTTCAGACAGTGATACTATAAGGATCAGTATATAGAGATTGAGAAGATGCAGTCTACTTGGCTGTTAAAGAAGATTTTAACACAGGAGACTTGGGTGGATGAGTCTTTTCATACTCATTCTCATATGTAAGGTCCTGTAGTTTGTTTAGCTTTTCTTCTTCTGCTATCATCCCCTTATATGTCAACCTAAATACCTTATCAGGATCATATCCATGGTCAATCAGAAATATGGCTTTCACTATCAGATCACCTGACTTGGCTTTCTCTACCATCTCATGTACTGATGGCTTCTCCTATTCAGGGCTTTCCCTAGCTATTGGTTCATCAACCACATAGCCACCTTCTATCTCTCTTTCTTCTAGATCAATAATTTCAGCCTTCTTTTTCAGTTGAGCTTCAGCCCTTTCATGTTCTTCTAAGAATTCAACATTGGCTGCAAGGCTTTGGGGATCATCTTTTTGCTTTTTTTGACCGGTTCTTCTTCTTCAACTAGTCTTTTTCCCTTTGCCTTTTCAGCTAAGTATTTCCTCTTTCTTGAGTATGTTTGCACTATTGGATCAGAAGAGGATTTAGCCTTTTCAGTTTCTTTGAGCAGTTTTTCAGTTTTAGCTTTTTCTAGTTCATCTACTGCAGCAGCTGCTGATTCTCCTTGCTATTGTTCTTCATATAACTTTCTAATCAGCTCCTTTTGTTCATCAGATAGGGACACAGGAGGTACAATTTATAGACTCAATTCCTTCTCAATTGGGATAGGAGATTGAGGAATAACCACTATTGGTTCAGTACCTTCCCTCTGATTGACTATGAAATCCTAAAAGTCATCATCAATATTGAACTCTTCTGAAGTAAAGAAGTCAAGAGTTGTAATCATATCACTGAATTCTGCCTCTTCAGTGTGAGTTTCTGCTTGTTTGCTTGTGTACACCACCATTTCCAAGCTGGATTCATCATGTTTAGTTCCACTAGCCTCAGCCTCCTTTTCAGACTCAGTGAACTTCATCTTTTTAGCATATGGGGAGTCATCATCACTCTCCCCTGATGAACCTTTATCACTATCATCTTTATCACTTTCCCTCTTTCTTTTCTTTTCTTTGTTATCACCCTGATCATCTTTTTCTTTTTCAGCCTCTTGTTTAATCCTTACCAACATCTCCAACTCAGATACTCTCTTGTTTACAGATGCTATCTGATTTTACAGGTCAATGATTGTAACAACTTGCTCTTCAATTAGCCCTTCTTGTTCTTCCATAGCAATTGTCTGGATGGTCAAAGTGTCTAAATGACCACTTACTTCATCCTTGGAATGCTGAAGAGCTTCTTTTAGTTTCTCTATCTCTTCTTCTTTACTTTCTTCTCCTCCTCATACTTTCTTTTTATTTCTTTTAACTCCTTTTCCTTTTCATCCATCTCCAGAAGTCTGTCTTGAATGATACCAGATCTTCTTTTGAGGATATTTTCCATCTTGGCTACTTTCTTCAGAAGCTCAGAGATCACTTCATCTTTCTCATCTGGTTTATTGATCTCTAATTCAGTAAAACTCTTAGAGGGAGCGACTTTTGAAGTCACTTGCCTCACAAGAATTGGCATCTGATCATCCTTATCATCAGATGATGATTTGGATTCATCTGAAGAGCTGACAGAACCACCAAACTCAGCATAAGCAGTAGTAGAGGGTGATGATAGAATGAGATATAGGTGAGTGATGAATTGGTGCAATATGGGGTGAGTGAATGGGTGAAATATGTGGTGAGTGAATGGGTGATATGTGTGGAGAGATGATTGGTTGTGATTGTGGAAATGGGATTGGTGATCTTTGAGGAGATGGGGTTGGTGTAGGTACAAAAGGTGAGGCTATATCTGCTGCATGAACATAAGGTCCAGTGTGAAGATCACCACCTACATCAACTTGTAGTGACACTGGCCTCTGTCCTTCTTCAGCCGTGCTAGCTTGCTCATCAACATTGTGTTGACTTGGAGCAGCTTGCTCTTCTTCTGGATCAGGCTCATTCATAGCAACCTCATGTTCTTGTTCCTCTATATTCTCATTTGGGTTGATTTGTTAAAGCAACCATGATAGTAGAGTAAAGAAAGTCCCACTGTAGAAATTCCTTAGATCTCTCTTCTTCAAGTACTTCTAGGACTTAGCATTGTAGTGAGGAATATCCATCACTGGTCCTACAGGCACTATGTCTGGGAATGCTTTATTGATAAAGCATTGAAGAAATCTGGGATACATCAGGAACATGTGTCTTCTACCCTCTTGGATGTTAGACACCAAACCATTGAAAACATAGGCTGACATGTTAAATGGTTGGTTTGTGCACAGAGCACATATGGCTGATGATGTGGATACAGGGATATCATTTGAACCAGTCTTCCTTTTGGACAAGCAATGTTGGAAGATGTGAATCAGGAACCTCCGTTGTAGGTCCACCAGCCCTTTAACAATTTGCTTCCCCTCATATCCTCCTTTAGAGACAATTTTGGCAAAGAAGGTCATAATCTCTTTATCATCCAACTCTAATGGAGTGTCAGCATCATCACCAAACTGTAGACACTGTCTCACAGTTTGCTCAGTGATAACCAGAGTGTGATCTTCAGTGATTCTTCCTGACAGAGTCCTTACACCATCTATGTCTGTTACTTCAGTAGTTCCCTAGAAAGATCTGATGAAGTTCTCATAGATAATTGGTCTGACAGTAATAGCTTGTGCCACTCTAGTAGTCAAGATGAATCTGATCATGTCTCTTAAACCTTCTGCCTCAGGAGCATCAGGGTCAAGAAAACCACTGACATTATGGAGCTTGCTCCATGTAAGGTTAGCTATCAGATTTTGCACAAGATGCATATGTGTTAGATGTAAATCATAACTTATCAATTACATTGTTGAAATCAAGTTGATTATTTCAGTTTTGACTTTTAATGGTCAAAATTAAGCAATCAAAGGTACTGTTTCATATAAATTTGACCTAATTTTGATTTTGCAACGTATGACCATTTTATTATGCTTTATATATTATTTTGATGTTTGTTTCTGATTAAAATCCATTTTTCCTTTCAAACATAAGTTTTGAGGTCAGCATTTTTAGTGTCGAAGATCCCCTGTTCATCCGAAGGTTAATTAGGGTTTTGAAAATCACTGGTTTGTATCGATTTTCAAGATCATTTGTGTCATTTAACTCAGAAATGTCTATCAATTCATAGTTTATGGTTGTTCTGAGATTATTTCAGAGTTAGGGTTCAAAATTTTGTGATGTGTTCATTGAATGCATTTGAGAATCACCTTGTTTCGATACTACGATGGTATAGAATCGAAATGTAGGCACTATAAAGTTAGATGAACACTGAATTCTGAATGATAGTGATGAATTTGATGATAGATGAAGAACAGTAGGAATGGAGTTTTCGCTCGTCACACTATAGAGTCTCTCAAATTTGAAAAGTATTAAATGAACTATAACGATATGTTTAAATAGTCCTTTTAATGTCCTTTTTAAATTTTACAAGTGTTAAAAACATACGGTCGACTACTATAGTAAATGCGAGTATCAAAAACAAATGAGGTTGACTACCGTAGTAAATGCGGAAGATTAAAACAATCAGCATTTGTTTACTGTAGCAAACGCGAAAGAGTAAATCCTGTCAGCATTTGTTTATTATAGCAAATGCGGAAGGTTTAAGTTCAGACTTTTTAACACTGTAGCAAATGCGGATGTTTTAAGTTTGCATATGTTTTTGCACTGTAGCAAATGCGGATGTTTTAACTTTGTCAACATGTGTACACTATAGTTAATGCTGAAGAACATTTGTCTTCCTGTATTTACTTCAACAAATTCGGATGAACAACTGAGTTGTCCGCATTTCTTGAACTTCATACATAATGACAGAAGAGTATGAGCACACTTCTAATTTATGATGATACAAATATACAACCAAGTTTAAGTATTGAATTTCAGCCATATTTGAGAAATGCGGCTGAGGAAAACAAATGCGGATGAACAAATTTCCGTCCGCATTGGTTTTCATGAAAAATTTGTTAATATTTGCGGTGAGACTAATGCGATAGATCTAACTTATCCGCATTACTTTCACTTTTGTTTTTCATGACTCAAAACTATTACCCGTATTGGTTATTTGCTTGGGTTACCTTCACCCGCATTAACCAATGCTCTTACCTGCATTAAGTTTTGAACTTGTCAACACTTAATGTTTCTGTTGTGGATAGTTTTGGTTGATTTTGCTTTGATGCTTGAACTTTATGAAGCTGAGTCTTTGATTTTGATTATTATAAAGATGTGTCTTTTGCTTGTTTCTTATGAAGTTTTGTCTGTTTCTTGAGTTGTTAATTCTTGCTTGGATTGACTTGTACATCAGAGGTGATACAAGTTTCCCAATGTTAACTGATCTTGGACTTTTGTGCTTCAAGATGTTTGCTAAAACCGAGATACTATGATGTAACTTCTGCACCAACACAATCAGATTTTCTGATTTTTGAATGTAAGGCCCCGCTGCCGGGCACCTCACAGTTGGTCGTTCATCGCACATAAAACATACATTTGGTATATATATTTATAAACATCTTAAATAAACATTGCAGCAGAAACATTCAAAAGATACATTTCATTTCATCATAAAAGCTTGTTCAAAAGATTACATCTTTTCTGTGTACAAAATGGTCATAAACAGTGACCTCTAGTATAGAAATATTAAAATTTCATCATAAAGAAGATTCCTTAAGTAATCCCGTTTATCGGGATCCTTAAGGAACACTTGACACTTGCATGCAACATAATGTGTTGCATGCATTATGAGCCTGCATCCTATTGCATGGCAGCATTATCAAAAGGAGAATGCCATCCCCAACGAGCAGAGTAGTCGCCTCGTGCCATCCCCAGCAACACTACCTGCCAACTGGAAACACATAAAAAGTCAGCGTTGCTGAGTGAGTTCTAGTTTTTAAAATAAACATACTTTATTTACATTATAAACCATTCCTTTCTTTCGCATGATCATACATCATACGTACACATAGATAACATTCTTTATTATCTTCATCGTTCGTTATACATCATTATCTTTCAGTTCTCATATAGATCCTGTCAGGCTTTACCCACTTCATATCACTTGACTATGATTACTGTGGTCGAATGACAAGGATCCCGTTCATCTTTGCTTGCAAATTGAATACTTTTTGTACCAATACCATATGCTATACCCCGATCAGTATTAGCTACTGGGCCGTGAATCAATAGAGCGTATGCCACCGTACTAGTAGGTAAGCGGTAGAGGTACCATGAATATGGTCAATCACAAAGAAAACCCGTTTACCTTAATTCAATGCTTGCAAGACTTAGTTCGTTTATTCATTAATGCATGTATTCATCATCATATTTCCTTTTCATTCATTCATTAATACATGCATTCATCATCATGTTCCTCTTTCATTATCTTTCACTTTACATTACATAATACTTCATTCATTCATTTTCATAGTTCGTAAAGTTTTCGGAAAGATAAACATACATAATCATAAGTTACATACACATAACATTCATTCTTCATCATACAAGGCATCATACATATATGGTATACAGTAGGTATACCCATGCAACATCATCATCATCATCATGCCTATGTTACTCGTTTACCCAAATAAATCAGATCTTACTAAACTTGTATCCGCATTTCACATTCTGATTCACCCGCATTAGTCTGTCCATCCACATTAGTCAATGCGGATGAGGAACGCCTTATCCGCATTTCATGATGTACCCGCATTAGTCCACGCGGCTGAGAAATGCCTTAGCGCATTTCCGGACTTGTCCGCATTGGTCAATGCGGTTGACAATTGCCTTACCGCATTTCATGGATTGTCCGCATTTGTTCAATACGGCTAAGATGCGTTAGCCACCTTTCCTGATTTGTCCGCAAAGGGTAATGCGGTTGAGTATTTCCTTAGCCGCATTCACCGATCTCTCCGCATTAGGTTGATGCGGCTAAGAATATGCCTTGACCGCATTTGCTTGGTCATCCGCATTGGCTAATGCGGTTGACCACCTTAGCCACATTTGCTTCGGCAGTCCGTATTGGACAATGCGGTTGAGTGTGGCCACCTGCAACTTAACCTGTACCATTCTCATACCTCATTCATCATCTTAACACCTCTATAGCACAGAATTATCATATTATTCATTTAGAACCACCTAAACATCATGTATACCATTCTAGAACATACATTAACAGTATACCTATGAACATTCATGCGTGAATCATATATATCTGTTCTGGAAAGTTCACATGTAGTGGAACCAGCTTCCCGAACAGACCGTATACACATATACATATACATACATGTACGGGTTAAACACCCGCAACTCAAAAACAGTTTCAAGATGTGTTCCAGCCCCCAAAATCGTTCGAAATCGCATAAAAGAAGGGGTCTTAGAACTCACATTGTGTTGCTGGGTATGGCTTCTTCAAAACCCGTCGCCGTGAGACCTTGTACCTCGAATCCGCCCTCTTATTCTTCTTGTTCTTCCTTCAAATTCCCGTGGTCTGCTCTTTCTCTCTCTAGAACACTTCGAAAATTTGGGATTGTGAGAAAAAGTGTGGACAGCCATCCCTATGTATATCAGATTTTTACTTTTTCTTTGTACTTTTACACAATACCCCCTTCCACTTTTCCTTTGTTTTCCTTTCCTTCCAAAATTCTTTCTTTTCTTTTCATCTTATTATTTCTCTTTGTCTAATCAAAATTTCGGGTGTTACAAGTCCACCCCCCTTATAAAGGTTTCGTCCCTGAAACCTGTTATTCCTCGAACAGACGTGGGTAATGTTGTCTCATCTCTTCCTCCGTCTCCCACGTAGACTCAGATCCCTTTCTGTGCTTCCACTGTACACGCACAAGGGGAACCACTTTATTTCGCAGCCGCTTCTCTTTTCTATCAATGATTGCCACTGGTTGCTCCACATAATTGAGCCGTTCATCTACTTCAATATCTTCCAGCGGAACAATCATATTTTCATCGGCCAAACACTTTCTCAGATGAGATACGTGGAAGGTCGGGTGAATTCCACTTAGCTCATCTGGCAACTCCAATCTATAGGCCACCTCTCCTACTCGATCAATGATTCGGAAAGGGCCTATGTATCGCGGACTCAACTTGCCCCGCTTTTGGAACCGAATGATTCCTTTCCAAGGCGAGACCTTTAACATAACCAGGTCACCCACCTGGAATTCGATCGGCCTGCGTCGTTTATCGGCATACGACTTCTGTCTGTCTTTGGCTGCCTTCATGTAGGTCTTGATTCTTTCAAGCTTTTCAGTCGTAGCCTCGATCACCTTGACGCTTCCCAATTCCTTCTGACCAATATCATCCCAACATACGGGTGTCCTGCATCTCCTACCGTATAGCATATCATAAGGTGGCATACCAATACTGGCATGATAGCTGTTGTTGTACGAGAATTCAGCTAACGGTAGATGGTCATCCCAACTCCCTCCAAAATCAATCACACATGCCCGGAGCATGTCTTCTAACGTCTGAATGGTCCTTTCCGACTGACCATCAGTTTGGGGATGATAAGCCGTACTGATATGTAACCTCGTCCCCATAGCATCATGGAATTTCTTCCAGAATTTAGATGTAAACCGGGTGTCGCGATCAGACACAATTGACACCGGTACACCATGACAAGTTACAATCTCTTTGATGAAAAGATCGGCCAACCTCTTGGATGAGTATGTCTCGCGTATCCGTAGGAAGTGAGCACTCTTCGTCAGACGATCAACAATCACCCATATGGCATCATACCCTTTCGGAGTACGCGGCAGCTTCGTAATGAAATCCATGGTGATGTGCTCCCACTTCCATTCTGGTATATCCAAAGGTTGAATCTTCCCATGCGGCTTCTGATGTTCTGCCTTTACTTGCAAACAAGAGACACATTTACTCACATACTCCACCACATCACGCTTCATGCCCGGCCACCAGTAATCTTTCTTACTGTCTTGGTACATCTTGGTAGCACCGGGATGAATGGAGTAACCAGTTTTGTGGGCTTCGTCCATAATCTTCATTCATAGATCCCCAAAACGAGGAATCCACATCCGCCCAAATCGAGTCTTGACACCAAACGTGTTTTCACCCAGTTTCGCGACCAGACCTCTCATTCGTTCTGAGTTAAGATGATCTTCCTTTAGTGCCTCATCTTGAAACTCTTTGACTTGCTTCATCACCTCCGAGGTCATAATCAGTTGGTATGCCTTAACCTGTATCGGCTCGGGCCTCTCCTTTCGGCTAAGGGCATCAGCCACCACGTTGGCTTTGCCCGGATGGTAATGGATCTCACAATCATAGTCTTTTATCAGCTCCAACCATCGCCTCTGCCTCATATTTAAATCTTTTTGCTCGAAGAAGTACTTCAAGCTCTTGTGGTCTGTGAAGATGGTGCACTTCGTTCCGTAGAGGTAGTGCCTCCAAATCTTTAACGCGAAGACCACAGCTGCTAGCTCCAAGTCATGAGTGGGGTAGTTAACCTCATGAACTTTCAGCTGTCGGGATGCATAGGCTATCACCTTCCCCCTTTGCATTAATACGCACCCCAACCCGAGTAGGAAGCATCAGAATAAACCACCAAGTCTTCGCTTCCATCGGGTAATGCCAATACAGGAGCTTGGGTCAATCTCGTCTTTAATTCTTCAAACGCCTTCTCTTGAGCTTGACCCCATACAAACTTCACATCTTCCCGGGTCAACTTGGTCAGTGGAGAAGCAATCATGGAGAAGTCTTGAATGAATCTTCTGTAGTAGCCCGCCAAACCCAAGAAACTACGGATATCGGATGGCGTCTTTAGAGACTTCCATTGCATTACCGCTTCCACCTTTGCCGGATCGACCATAATTCCCTTCGGATTAACCACGTGACCCAAAAATTGAACCTCGCGCAACCAGAATGCGCACTTGGAGAACTTGGCGTACAATTTCTCCCTTCTCAACGTTTCTAGTACTTCTCGAATGTGACCGGCATGCTCCGTTTCGCTTCTTGAATAAATCAGGATATCGTCAATAAATACAATCACTGATTTATCCAACATCGGCCGATACACTCGGTTCATCAAATCCATAAAAGCAGTTGGCGCATTAGTCAAACCAAATGACATGACAAGAAACTCGTAGTGACCGTAGCGCGTACGAAAAGCTATTTTAGGGATGTCTTGTTCCTTCACTTTCAGCTGATGGTAGCCCGATCGAAGATCTATTCGTGAAAACCAACTAGCGCCTTGAAGTTGATCAAACAGATCATCGATTCTTGGCAAGGGGTATCTATTTTTCACCGTCAACTTGTTCAGCTCACGGTAGTCGATGCACATCCTCATACTACCGTCTTTCTTCTTCACAAACAGGACCGGAGCACCCTAAGGTGAGATACTCGGTCTAATAAACCCCTTATCCAACAACTCTTGCAACTGCTCCACCAACTCTTTCATTTCCGTCGGAGCCAATCGATATGGTGCCTTGGCGATAGGTTGAGCACCCGGTATCAGGTCAATCTGGAACTCGATCTCTCGCTCAGGTGGCAATCCCGATAAGTCTTCCGGGAACACGTCTGGAAAATCACACACCACCGGAACACCGGATAGTTGTGGTGTTGGCGTTTCTACATCTTTTACATAACATAAGTAGGCGCTGCACCCACGCCTCATACATTTTCCCGCCACAGCCATTGAGATCACTTTCGGAATCGTAGTAACCCGATCGCCATAAACCGTCACTGAACTACCGTCGAGCGCTATCAAATAAATCATCTTCTTGCGACACACAATGTTTGCCTTAAAGTCCGCCAACCAATCCATTCCAAGCACCAAATCAAAACCACCTAAAGTCATAGCGAAGGGTCTAACCGGAAATTTGTGGCCCTCCAATTCAACATCACAACCCTCTATCACCTCAGAGATCCTAGTAGACTTACCTATGGTAGTTTCTACATCAAAGGGCACATCAACACGTCTACTACTAACAGGCAGCTTAGCACAGAAGGCAGCAGAAATAAAACTCCTACTGGCACCCGAATCAAATAATACAGAGGCTAAAGTTTGGTTCACCAGAAACATACCGGACACAACATCAAGGTCCGTCCTGGCCTCCTCCTGCGTCATTGTGAATGCCCTGGCCTTTGCTCTCGGTTCTTCACCTCCCGTCTTCTTCGCCCCTGATCCCTTAGCCCTCGGCTTCTTGCAGTCTCTGCTCATATGACCACTTTCCCCACAGTTAAAACATTTGCCTGTCCGGCAATCCTTTAACATATGCCATGCCTTCCCGCATCTGAAACAAATGTTTGATCCCCACTTGCACTCCCCCGAGTGCTCCCTTCCACACTGGCCACACTTCCTCAACCCTGCTCCTGACATGACCACACGACGGTCATCCACCCTTGTCTTCTTGTTACTCGTCAAAGTATCACCTCAACCAAACCTCTTCCCCTGCCAGTTTCTCTCATCACCTCCCTTCTTACTAATCTCAGCCTTCACCACCACGGCCCGTTCATCATATAATCTCCCAGCCAAATCCACTACCGACCTAAAGGTGCTCGGTCGAGCAGTAATCAAATGCCTGCGGATGTCAGCTGGCAGTCCTTGAATATACCGGTTGATCTTTCGAGACACCGGCGTCACCTGATCCGGCACCAACCACGCCATTTCATTGAACTTGGTGGTGTATTGTTGGTGGGTCATTGTCCCTGCCTCCGACTGTAGGAACTCTCTCTCAACTTTGTCCATTTCCCGACGAGGACTGAACTCCTCGATCACCATCCTTTTTAACTCGGCCCACTTCATCTTCCCTATGGCCCTGCTACCCTCGGCTTGGGACTATATTGTCCCACCAGCACAAAGCCGACCCCATGAAAGAATGGGTAGCAAACTTCACCTTCTTGTCCTCCTAGCAATCACTAATATTGAGGACAACCTCCATTTCTCTCACCCATTGGTGAGCATCAGCAGCGGTACCATTACCGTCAAAAGTAGAGGGCTTACACTTCATAAACGCCCCATAGTTACAGCCTCGTGCTGTTTCATGCACCGGCTCCTCCTCCTCTTCCTCTTCTTCATCAGAGAAAACCGTTTCCAGTCCTGATTGCTCCTGTCTCCCTGAGGACCTATTCCTCTCTTTTCTTTCACCTTCCCTGACAGACTTAATTACTTAGGTCACCATAGACGGTAAGATCGTCTGCATGACCTGATGTACTTCTTCACCCACTGCCTCTTTTACCGAGGCTCTCAAATTGGCGCTCTCGTCTACTCCCTCCTGATGAGGGGTCTCGGCTTCCTCATGAACCACTTCCTCTACCCTAGGTCTCCCTCTCGTGACACCTGGTTCAGCACCACGTCCACTACCACGTGAAACTTTAGATGATCTACCACCGACCATCTTCTATCACACTGAAAGATTCAAACACCAACACGGTCATTCAAGGAAATAGCTCAGTTTAGGTCAAGTATGGTAAGTCCCTAATTACAGTGGCCAGCTGTGATTAGCCACTTACTCTACTCTTCGCACCCCAAGTATCACCCGTCCTGACTACATTAGTATCTAAATCTAACAGTACACATAAATCACATCACATGCGCACATAATACCAGTTAATCTTTAAGAAAATACCTGATGGCACGCAACTACTCATGTGGCATTCTCTTCCTTTCTATCCCGTTTTCAGTTTAAGTTTAGGTTTATTTTGAAAATTTACCCGTTTCACTTAAACTTTGGCTCTGATACCAACTTGTAAGGCCCCGCTGCCGGGCACCTCACAGTTGGTCGTTCATCGCACATAAAACATACATTTGGTATATATATTTATAAACATCTTAAATAAACATTGCAGTAGAAACATTCAAAAGATATATTTCATTTCATCATAAAAGCTTGTACAAAAGATTACATCGTTTCTGTGTACAAAATGGTCATAAACAGTGACCTCTAGTATAGAAATATTAAAATTTCATCATAAAGAAGATTCCTTAAGTAATCCCGTTTATCGGGATCCTCAAGGAACACTTGACACTTGCATGCAACATAATGTGTTGCATGCATTATGAGCCTGCATCCTATTGCGTGGCAGCATTATCAAAAGGAGAATGCCATCCCCAACGAGCAGAGTAGTCGCCTCGTGCCATCCCCAGCAACACTACCTGCCAACTGGAAACACATAAAAAGTCAGCGTTGCTGAGTGAGTTCTAGTTTTTAAAATAAACATACTTTATTTACATTATAAACCATTCCTTTCTTTCACATGATCATACATCATACGTACACATAGATAACATTCTTTATTATCTTCATCGTTCTTTATACATCATTATCTTTCAGTTCTCATATGGATCTTGTCAGGCTTTACCCACATCATAGCACTTGACTATGATTACTGTGGTCGAATGACAAGGATACCGTTCATCTTTGCTTGCACATTGAATACTTTTTGTACCAATACCATATGATATACCCCGATCAGTCTTAGCTACTAGGTCGTGAATCAATAGAGTGTATGCCACAGTACTAGTAGGTAAGCGGTAGAGGTACCATGAATATGGTCAATCACAAAGAAGGACCCGTTTACCTTAATTCAATGCTTGCAAGACTTAGTTCGTTCATTCATTAATGCATGTATTCATCATCATATTTCCTTTTCATTCATTCATTAATACATACATTCATCATCATGTTCCTCTTTCATTATCTTTCACTTTACGTTACATAATACTTCATTCATTCATTTTCATAGTTCGTAAAGTTTTCGGAAAGATAAACATACATAATCATAAGGAACATACACATAACATTCATTCATCATCATACAATGCATTATACATATATGGTATACAGTAGGTATACCCATGCAACATCATCATCATCATCATTCCTATGTTACTCGTTTACCCAAATAAATCAGATCTTACTAAACTTGTATCCGCATTTCACATTCTGATTCATCCGCATTAGTCTGTCCATCCGCATTAGTCAATGCGGATGAGAAACGCCTTGTGCGCATTTCATGATGTACCCGCATTAGTCCACGCGGCTGAGAAATGCCTTAGCGCATTTCCGGACTTGTCCGCATTGGTCAATGCGGTAGACAATTGCCTTACCGCATTTCATGGATCGTCCGCATTTGTTCAATACAGCTAAGATGCGTTAGCCACCTTTCCTGATTTGTCCGCACAGGGTAATGCGGCTGAGTATTTCCTTAGCCGCATTCACTGATCTCTCCGCATTAGGTCGATGCGGCTGAGAATATGCCTTGACCGCATTTGCTTGGTCATCCACATTGGCTAATGCGGTTGACCACCTTAGCCACATTTGCTTCGGCAGTCCGTATTGGACAATGCGGTTGAGTGTGGCAACCTGCAACTTAACCTGTACCATTCTCATACCTCATTCATCATCTTAACACCTCTATGGCACAGAATTATCATATTATTCATTTAGAACCACCTAAACATCATGTATACCATTCTAGAACATACATTAACAGTATACCTATGAACATTCATGCGTGAATCATATATATCTGTTCTGGAAAGTTCACATGTAGTCGAACCAGCTTCCCGAACAGACCGTATACACATATACATATACATATATGTACGGGTTAAACACCCGCAACTCAAAAACAGTTTCAAGATGTGTTCCAGCCCCCAAAATCGTTCGAAAATGCATAAAAGAAGGAGTTTTAGAACTCACATTGTGTTGCTGGGTATGGCTTCTTCAAAACCCGTCGCCGTGAGACCTTGTACCTCGAATCCGCCCTCTTCTTCTTCTTGTTCTTCCTTCAAATTCCCGTGGTCTGCTCTTTCTCTCTCTAGAACACTTCGAAGATTTGGGATTGTGAGAAAAAGTGTGGGCAGCCATCCCTATGTATATCAGATATTTACTTTTTCTTTGTACTTTTACACAATACCACCTTCCACTTTTCCTTTCTTTTCCTTTCCTTCCAAAATTCTTTCTTTTCTTTTCCTCTTATTATTTCTCTTTGTCTAATCAAAATTTTGGGTGTTACATTGAAACTGTTTTTAATTTTTGTATTGTAAGAAAAGGAAATATCTGTACATTGATGATCAAAATTTTAATTACTCCCCCAAAGTTTATATCTATATGAGATAGAAACTTCAAAGAGTTGAACATTTTGAAGAGAAAATCTTTTTGTGATTTTTGTTTTCTTATCCAAACAAGAAGTTGAAATATACTTTTCTTTTGAAATCATATCAATCTTACCTTTCACAAGTGCAAGCAATTGTTAGTAAAACAGACTTGGTTAATATTTTGATGCAAATGATCTTATCATGTTTTGAGTTGATTAGGTATTCAATATGTACCTCACACTCAAAAGCATGTCAAGGTTAACCATCTACATGCAATGTATGGTAGAAATTTTAACATCTTACTTGACCAGGTTACTTAAAATATGAAATCTTATTTTACTTGATCCTCATTGGGATTCTTTTATTTTTGATCCTTTCATCAGTTTGATCCACATTGGGATTCTTTTCACTTCACTTTAAAGGTGGTCTCTTAGGATTCTTTTGTTTCATTCATTTAGAATGAATTTTATTCTTTTGTTTCATCCATATTGGATGTGTTCCTCATTGGAAATCTTGATGGATCATGACATCAGCACTATATGCTTGTTTCTCTAGGTCTTTGCTCAGCAAAATAGAAGAGAAACTGATGTTAGTAAAAGAGATTCATATGATATCATTACCTGGTGTGTTTAGGTTACTACACACACACATTTGAATAAGCCAATACTTACACACACTATGAGATGAGAGCTTCACAGTTGAATATAAGCTTTAGTTCATCACTACATGTGTCTTCTTTTCCAAGTTAAGCCTATCCGCATATCAGATAAGTCATGTCAGACATTTAATATTTATAAGTAAGCACAATGAATGATATAATGACTGCAATTATATCATTTCCCTCTTGTATAAACCATATACTTCTTCTTTTTAATTTCTTTTTGTATTTTTGAAATATTTGAATGTTTTGTTGAGTTTTTTTAATTTTAATCAAGGTTAATCATGCCAATTGATTGAACTAGGAATTCAAATCTGGTTGGATCAAATGCCTTAGTGAATAAATCAGCTAATTGATTATCAGTGTGAACCTGTATCAATTTGATTAACCCTTTTTCAGCACAATCTCTCAAAAAATGATATCTAATTTCAATGTGTTTAGTTTTTGAGTGTTGAACCGGATTATTTGTTGTGAACATAGCTGCTGTGTTATGAATGTGAATTAGAGTGTGCAAGAAGTTAAAACCATAATCAAGCATCTGGTTTTGAATCTAGAGAACTTGATAACAGCATACTGATGCTGCTATATACTCCAGTCTGGGACCAAGAAATAACAACCGCCAGAAGTGGACTTTCTCTTGAAATTGTATCCCCCATAATCACTATCAGTGTATGCATAGAGATTGAAGTCTCCCTCCTTTTGATACCATAATCCAAGAGCAGGCTTGCCCTTAAGATATCTGAATATCCTCTTGACTGCATTCACATAGGATTCCTTGGGATCTGCTTGATATCTTGCACACACACAAACACCAAACATAATGTCAGGCCTACTGGCTTTTAGATACATAAGTAAGCCTATCATAGAACGATAGTGAGTCTGATCCGCTGGTTTGCCTTCAGGATCTAGACCAATCTTCACTTTAGTGTCAACAGGAGTTCTGATGGACTAACAATCAGCAAACTTAAACTTCTTCAACATTGTTTCCACGTATTTTGATTGATTAATGAAGATTCCATATGCTGTTTTTTGGACTTGCACTCCAAGAAAGAATGTGAGTTCTCCTATAGCACTCATTTGAAATTTTGAATGCATGAGGTCTTGAAAGTCTTTGCATAATAACTTGTTTGTTGAGCCAAAGATGATATCATCCATATATATCTAAACCAGCAACATGTCTTTTCCTTTTCTTTTTCTGAAGAGAGTCTGATCAATCTTCCCTCTTTCATACCCGTTTTCAAGAAGAAAGGATGATAATGTCTCGTACCATTTCCTTGGAGCTTGATGAAGACCATACAAGGCTTTGTCAAGCTTGTATACCCTGTGTGGAAAATTTGGGTCTTCAGATCTAGGAGGTTGACTCACATAGACTTCTTCAGCAATCTTTCCATATAAAAAAGCACATTTCACATCCACTTGATAAACAGTGAATTTCATGAATGTTGAATATGCTAGAAAGAGTCTTATTGCATCTAGTCTGGCTACAGGAACAAACACTTCATCATAATCAATTCCTTCTTCTTGTGTATACCCCTGAGCCACTAGTCTTGCTTTATTTCTAATGTTGATTCCCCTATCATCAGTTTTGTTCTCGTATAGCCACTGGTACTGATAGGGTATTGTCCTTCGGGAAGATCTAACAGTTGCCATACTTCTTGTTTCTTGAATTGCAGCAACTATTCCTGTACTGCCTCAATCCAACTATTGTCTTAAAGAGCCTCTTTGATATTTTTGGATACTGTTTGAAAAAGAAAGCAGGAGAACAAATAGATGCTTGCTATGCTTGATTTGCTTCTTGTCACCTGCTCATTAAGTTCACCAATGATGCTATCTATTGGATGATTCTTGTGTATTCTGGTGGTTGGAATTGAGTCACCAGCAATGGTTACATCAAGATTGGAGACATTCAGATCATCTTGGTATGAGGCAACTTCATCTTGTACTGTAGGGGAGTTGTGAAAATAATCAAAGACTGTTTCAGTTCTTGCTTCAGCATCAGCAGCACCTTGATTACTTCCATCATTCGAAGTCCTTTCAGTTTCAACTGGAGGTGTAACATGATCTTGAGTTCTGATGTTGGTGGATGGTTCTTCTGAAGGAGACGGTTGTATGCTTGGACCATCCTCAGTTACAACACTTTGATTTTGAACTGATTATCTGACAGGATCAGCTTGCAGTAGGACATCTTCATTAAGTTGCTCAGTAGAAGTTGGAGGAATCATTGGAAAGTCATTCCTTCTTTCTACTAATGATGAAGATTCAGCTGATTGTAGGTTTCCTGCATCAGACAAGTGAAATTGATCAAAAGATTTTGTAAAGGAATCGATATCAAACAACCAGTCAGGACCATTTGTAGATTTGGGAAATGAATGTTCCTTAAATTGAACATTTGTTGATTCATCAGTTATGTTTAATCTAGGATTAAACACTCTATAATCCTTGAGATAGAAGAATAACCTATAAAGAATCCTTCATCAGACTTGGATGAAAACTTTCCCAAATGGTCTCGGGTGTTTAATATTGAGACTGGACAACCAAATGACTTAAAAAATCCAACAAATGGTTTTCTTTGAATGATAAGTTCATAAGTAGTCTTGTTTATTTCTTTTACAATCAAAGTTCTATTTTGTACAAAGCACGATACGTTAAGCGCTTCTGCCCAAAAGGTAATTGGTAGTTTAGCATCAGCTAGTATGGTTCTTGCTGCTTCAATTAGTTTTCTATTTCGCCTTTCAGCTACCCCATTTTGTTGAGGAGTTCTAGCTGCACTAAATTGATGAGCGGTGCCTTTGGTTGTTCAAAATGAACTCATGTCTTCATTCTTAAGTTCTATCCCATTATCACTTTTAATTGTTTAAACTTTATGATCAAGTTGGTTTTCAATTTTTATGATAAAATCTTTTATTAGTTGGGGTTCTTTGTTTTTATGAAGTAAGAAGAAGACCCATGTAAATATGGAAAAGTCATCTATGATCACCAAAAAATACTGTTTCTTTCCAATACTCATAACATGAGTTGGTTCAAAAAGGTCCATATGAAGTAACTTCAATGGAGAATCATTTGTGTTCACTAGCTTTGGCTTGTGGGAAGATTTATGTTATTTTCCTTTGAGACACGCTAAACAGTAGTCAATAAATTGAAATTCTTTCTGGGGCAAACCAATGACATGATTTCCCTTGACCAATCTATTCATGTTTTTGAAATTTATGTGTCCCAAACGTCTATGCCAAAGCTGTGACTCATTAAAAGATGCTTTTAACAGAAGATGTGTTTCTTCTTTTGGTAAAACAGAATTTAGGTTTAAGACATAAGTGTTATTCTTCCTCGGGGTCTTCAAGACAACCCATTCTTCAGGAATTTGGAATCCTAGTTTCAGAATGTATCAATGAGTGTCAGTGAAGTGAGTTGAATATTTCTTGTCACAGATCTGAGACACGCTGAGCAGATTGAAATTTAGTTGTTCACAGTAGTTCACTCTATCAAAGCTCAATATCCCATTTGTCACAGATCCTTCACCAGTAATTCTACCACCTTGTGAATCTCCTCCAAATGCCACGGTTGTTCATTGAATATGCTTGAAGTCATAAAGGAGGGAACAATCTCCAGTCATGTGTCGGGAGCACCCACTGTCCACATACCATAAACTATTGGACCTGTATGAGTGACCTTACAAGCATAAAAAGAACTAATTAGAGTGTGGAACCTAAGCCATGCTGGTCTTGGTTTTCCCGTTCCTATCCATGATAGTAACTTTTTGTACTTTCCTCTAAACTGTGACTTGGGGGATGTGGTTAATTTCTGTTTATACCTTGGTTGTTTCATCATATCTACATCAACTGAAGAGTCAGAAGAGTATTCAAACCTTTGATCCCTATTTCTATTCAAAAATTGAACCCGTTTTTTATTATCAAACTTCGTTTGGATTATGAAAATGATGAGTTTGTCTGAAGTTATGTTTTATATTTCTTTGAACTTTTTTTAACTCTTTTAGATTACTCAAATCATCATCAGACCTGGAAGTCTTGAATAGTTTATTGTGAAAATGACTGTTGATTTTTGGTTTTGCAGATGTACTTGGTGAAATGGGCTTGTTTTGAGGAATTCTCAGTCCCTTTTGTTTGAAGAAACAATCAGATGTGTTGTGGTTGGTCATATCACAAATAGAACAATATTTGTTAAAATAACAATTTTTGGTGGAATGATTGTTCATGTTACAGATTGAGCAATATTGATTGAAAAAGCACTTATCAGTTCTATGATTTGACATTTCACACACATCACAACACATGTGTTTGTTTCTAGACACTGATCCTGATGTTGATGCCTCAGTGACATTACCAGTTTTGGACTAAGCCTCAATTTTTTACTTTGGTGAGGAATCATGATCATCCCTTTTAGTAGTTTGTTTCACAACACTACTAGTCTTGATTTTCTTTGACTGATTCTGCTTTCTTAAACTTTTCCTATCCTCCTTTTCTTGTTGATTTACATGATCTTTATTAAAAATATCAAAAACAATTTCTTGCTTTGGTTTTGATGATTGAGGATCTGATCTGATCTTTGATTTTGAAATCAGTGAGATTTTACTTTTGATTTTTGGTGACACGTTATCTGATTTGATTGAATTCTTTGGAGATTTGATCTCATAATCATATCTGCTTTCAGCAGATGGTGTCACAGAATCATCAGTTATCTTTTTTTCTTTCGAAATTGTAGGAACAAATTTCACAAAAGGCACTACGGATTTGACAGGACTTATTGGTTTAATGACATTCACTGTCTTATCTGAGTACTCTTTGATTTTGATAGGATGACCTAACTTAATTGTCCTCATTTGTTTCAATGTAAACACTTGGTTTATTTTGAGGATTGGTGATTTGAGTTACTATTGACTTAGGTTCAATAGTTTTAGGTTCATTTTTATCATAAAGAGTGACAGACTCAGGCATGACAGTGTAATTGTCATTTTATGGTGGGGGACATGAGTTGTATCCTATCCCAGTCATATCATTGTACTCCTTCTGTGAATCAAGCATCTCTTGCAGCTTAGCTGAAGATAGTTGAAACTTTTCAAGTTTCACTTCAGTAACTGATTGCTTAGCTTTGGATTGGGCTAGCTTTTCAGTTAGTTTTTCATTTTCAGCTGCAAGAGTGTACTTTTCTCCATGCATTTTTTCTATATCAGATATGAGAGATTTGATTTTTATTTCAAAGCATTTGATTTCTTTTTTATACATCTCAGATTTTACTTTTTCTTCTTTGATTTTAGCTGCCAATTTGTGATTGTGCTCATGGTAACCCTGTAGTTCAGCAATACATTTATCACTACACAGGTTAAATTTTACTTCAGAAGGCATTGGAGTTGGGCCATCATTAATGTGAGCCGTGAGAGCATGATTTTGAAATTGAGGCTTCACTTCCTCAGCATATAAGCTCCAGTCACATACTCCATCTTGTCTGCTGATAAGTGCATTTGAAGTAGATTGGTTGGTTCCATGAGCTTGATTTGTCAGTTGTGGCTGACTCTGATATGGATGTTGATGTTGTTGTTGGTGATGATACTGCTGCTGTTGATGATTGTTGGACTGATAGCTTGAGTTTGGTTATGAGGTTGATTGGCCCTGAGAATTCCTTTGAAAGCTATTGTTGTTTCTTCTAGGGGAATTACATTCTCTTGAAAAATGGCCAGTCATACCACAATTAAAGCATTTGACCTTGGATCCAAGTTTTGTATTTTCATTCAAGCTAAGCTTTCTCCCTTTTCTGAAGAACTTCTTGGCTCTCATTGCTATTATAGCCATTTGCCATTACAGATCCATTTCTTCTACATCATCTGGATCCATTTCTTCCAAGTCGTTCTTGGATCAGGTGGGCAGAAGTGAATCTTCCTCCCAAATATGCTTCAAAGCTTGCAACAAAGGCATTGTAAGTAGCCTTTTGCTCTTCAGAACTTTGGTCCTCAGACACACCAGTAGGAGTGGCAGTGAACCCTGTTGGTTGAGCTGATGTTGATGGCTTGTTTGTTGATGGAGCCGTAATGAAACTAGTTGTCTTCACTTGATCTCTTGAGGAGAGAAAACCATCATCTTCAGTAATGAAGGAATTTTCCACTGAGTGAGTGTCTGATGGAAATTTATATGCTTCAACAACTCTAGGTCCACCAAGGTTCCTGCTCCTTTCATCAAGTTCAAGAGCTTCAATTTTTGTTATCATGATGTCCAAGGTGGTACTCTCTAGATCAAGAGTGTTTTTCAGCATGGTAACATTTTGTTTCCAGCTTTCAGGAAGGCTGTGAAGCATTTTCTTGTTCAACTGTTTGACTTTATATGTAAACCCCATAATCTCTAAGTCATTCACCAGCTGCATAAATCTATGCAATTGTTTTGAGATTGACTCCCCCTTGGAATGATGAAAGATTTCATATTGATTAACAAGTTTATCCTTGTTAATTTCAGCCACTTCACTGCTGCCTTCACACATAATCAGTAGTGCATCCCATACAGCTTTAGCTGTTCCATACTTCTCAAGCCTTTTTAGCACGTCCATTTTCAATGCTTGAGTTAGAATGGAATAAGCTTTGAGATCATTTTGTATCTTTTTATAGTCATCATCATCAAGAGTAAGATCCTCTATGGGTATTCTTGAGGTTTTGTATAGAGCAGCTTGGTCAGTAGAAAGTGTCACTGGAATGTGAGGCACTTTACATATGGAAATCCAATACTCCGGATCTACACCTGTAATGTAATTCATAAATCTAATCTTCCATTGCTTAAACTCAGATTTGTGTTTAAGCATAGGAGGTTTAGGAGTATGACCAAGTTTAGAGAAATTATGTGAATCCATTTTAATAAGCTGTTTTTAACTTGTGTAAATACAGATTACGTTGATTCTTAAGTCCCCTAGTCCAGTAAGTCCAAAACAGGCTTATGTAATCAGATCTGCTGAGTGTAGGGCAGAAATTTGTTAGAACTTCTTTTGTTGAGTTTCTGATTTTGTTTCTGGTATGATTTTATGTTGAAGCAATTGTTCACAGATTTGTTTTTAGAGATTGATGATGAATGAATAGTGACTATCGAAGTATTTCAGCAGATATTCAACTTGTATATTGAATAGAGGTAGTTGAACACTCTACCAGCAACTCAATCACCAGATCAATCGAGTTTAGCTTAGATCTATGCAGATCTGAAGAAGAACCGAGAGCCAAAGCTTTGATACCAATTGACTGGGTTTGTGAGAATGAAGTTCTCTGTTGTTATGAAACAACAAGGACCAAATATGATGATTGAGTCGGTGATTATATGGAGGAATCATACAAACACAGAACATTGAATGCAAGAAATACTCATAAATGCTCTTTGTATTGATTAAGATGAATAGTTACAATAAATGCTAGGGTTTTTGGCACTATACAATAAAGGAACACCTTGTGGACAAAAGACTGTAAAATTCTGATTGTCTAACTGTAACAACCCAAAAAATAAGGTAAGACGAGCTCATATTTAAATATATTTCTATACATTCGTAAATATATTTAACTAGCATATGCTTTTAGTAATTAGGTATGTATATACATATTATACTATTTTGCTATATACATAAGTAAAAATATGCATGCTATGCATATATTTTACGTATGCATGTTTGCATGCTCGCATGTATAAAGATTTTGCATGCATGTACCTTACGTGTGCATGTAATAAATACGTATAAGTTTTTGTTACTAAAACATTGTTTGATAAAAAATACTTCAACCAAACGAACTATGTCACAACCCAACCAAACACCACAATACAATGAAACATCAAAGGTAAATTGGTACCAAGACAAAACTAAGCAAACCTTTAATGTCTAAACCTCAACATAAAGCTTTAAACCCGGTCCATTATTCTAACCAAAATCACCTGATTGAAACTCTAATCATGGTGATTAACACTTTAACCAATCAAGACACCTAGCACTCCTCCTTGGCCGCCACCTTGCATGCCACCATGATCATCCCTTCAACCGCCACCTAAGCCTATAATATTGACTAAGAAAGCCTAAGGGAAGACACTCATCTAAGCTAGTATTAGAGCTCATGATGATGCCATTAAATGGCTATCGGCCAAAGGCGTATATAAGCCACACTCTCTGTCGATTTCAATGCACCACAACCTTTCACAACTCTCGGTTTCTATCAACTTAAACACATACCATCACCATTTCCCTCGGTCACCATCATCACCTTCGAGCACCACCATAACCGTATACCACCACCATCCACTCTCTCCCTTGGCTCTCACACAACCATCATCAAACCACCAACACCCTCACACCTCTCGGTTTTTAAGCAAACAACAACATCCAAGCTTCATAAAATCATCATCTTCCAAGGTTTGTGATACAAGAGATCAAGAACTCTCGAGACTTGGAACATCAAGAAACTAATCCACCACATCTCTCTAATAAACAAGGTATAACCCTCAAAACCAATAACTAACAAATTATATATATGTGTTTAACTAAACACACATGATTAACTCGTTGGCTAAATCATCAAGGTTCTTTACAAACACTTATGAATACATGATTTTCATCAAAAAACAGTATAAAAGGGTTTAAAAACAGGAAGCTAAAACATTTATAAAAATCAAGGATTTAAATACAAATAAAGTAGTTTAAATAATATGTAATCTTGATAAAAAGGGCTATTATTTAAATGAATGTGATTGTGGGAATAAACATTGGAAAATTGATAGAAAAATATTGATTTATCATTCTGCAGATTTTGGTAAAAATATAATAAGTAAAATAATTTATACAAATTATTTAAGGTAAACAAAAGAAAATTCTTAGAATAATAGAAATAAATTCAGAAAAATTTTGGAAAAATCACATAATGATTCTCATATGATATAAAAGCTCCAGGAATTATTTTATAATTTATTTCCTTCTTATGATTGAAAAATGATTTTTTAAGTTATCTTTAAAAGAAAAATCAAAAGAAATATTTAACAAATACTATAAATTGTGAAATATTCAACGATGACATTATAAATGAAATTAAACAGATGGGGTAAATTTCATAATTTTCGGATTTATATAGATTTTTTTAATGAATTTTTGGAATATTATAAGATTTACAGAAAGAAATCTGTTGTGAATTAGATATCAGGAAAATTATATGATAATATAGACTGCTGAAGAAATATTCTGTAAAACTTTGGGAATTTATAGATGACAGTAAGTACTTTTGGTGATTTATGGAGAATTTGTGATAATCATAATAATTTATTTATAATAAAATAAAGGTTGGGAATTTTATGGTAATATCATCTAACTATATTTCAGTTGAATTTTTAAGAATTGGTTATATCTGAGGTTCTAAAAATTTTAAATTTTTTTTTATCTAACTTATAAAATTTATTTTTATAGGTTACAATTTGGAGTAAAGGTGAGATTCATAGCCCCATTTTGGTATTGATTAAGTTTTTGGGGGAAAAAGTATACGGTTTATGTTAATGCATTACTTTGAAACTATTTTAAGATATACTGTCATTTGTGATACAACCATTAATTCGGATGTGGAACCGTTGGATAATATAGGTAGCGCTATTTAGGAGAATATTTTGCACCAACAGGATGAGTGTTGTGATGCTATTTAAATATTTTCTGCACCAGTAGAATGAGTGTTGTGATGCTATATTATCTTATTTTGTGAATTATTTCGTGACAGTATGAATTATGTGTGTAAGCAGGTTTGGTTGTAATTGGTGCATCAATAAAATATTTTATCAGGAAATAAACCTATGATCTCACCAACTTTATGTTGACTGTTTTGAGTATGCTTTTTCAGGTGAAAATGACTAACAATGTTGATTTCTCTTTTGATGTGTACAACGGCTAGGGTGAAGTCGTTGAAAGGGTTTGTGTAAATCCAACTATCAACATCTACGATGGCAGTGTTGTGGTGGACGCTCATTTCCATCGCATTTGAAGATGTTTTAGTTAAATAAAAGTTGTAATAAGGATTATATCAAATTTTGACCTTATATGTAAATGATGTAATCCTAACTTATGTTATATAATCAAGTTATGTGTTTTATGTGTTAATATTGTTTGTAATTTGATTCCTTATAATCAAATGCATTCTAAACAAACAAGTCACATCCAAATCGCTTCACGCTTCCGCCGGAATGTGACAGGTTGGTATCAAAGCCATTGGTTATAGAGAATTAGGTACTATGAAAATACCTAGACTATAAGCATAAGCTCAAATGGTGATGAATAAAGTATTTGATAAACATATATATTTGTGTGATATGATTTTATGTGAAAATTCTATGATTTTGTGCGTAACTTTAATAATTATAATAAAATATGTGACATATAGAATATCTATGAAAATATGTGACTAACCGTTTTGTGAAAACTTATAAATAAATTTTTGCAGTTATGAATTCAGATAGTTACTACAATGAGACTGGTCCTTCCGAGTGCTCAGACCATAACAACTCTAAAGAAATAACACCTGACCCAGAACCCCAACAAATTATGGAAATCCCTCAACTGGAAGTTGAAAATGAGCCAAAATTTTATATTCGACGTGCACCGATACACATTGGAGGATATACAATTAAGATCCCTAGGAGAAAGATACGATGTGGAGACAGATTTATAACTAAGCAAGCTAAGGATATAGTAATACAAAATTCTGATTCCTTTGAGAACGAAGGTAAGATAATTAAAAGACAAAAGCTGAACCAAGTGAATACAGCTCAGCGGACCCTTAGGAAATTCAAGAAAATACAACAAGCAATCTGGAGAATCCAGAAGGATATCAAGAAACTCAAAACACCTAAGAAAAATATCTTCACAAAGATATGGGAATGGATTCGCAAGGACTAGAAGCTATAATCTAACTTGTCAGAATAAAGGAATAAGAATTTAATAATATATATGTTTTTGTGTTTAAATGTTTATTTGTTATGTGCTAAATAAATTTGTGTTAGAATATTTATTTATGATACTAATATTATAATTCACTATAGTGAATCATGCCACTAAAAAGAAACACTCAGCCTGTACGAAGAACAGCCTGAGTGGGACGACCTAGAACCCGACTTGGGGAAGAAACAACTGTGAATAACAACACAAATAAGAATGACAGGATTTCTCAAATAGTAGCCCAACAAATAGAAGCTACCTCACCTACTCTGATAACCCAACTACAACAAAATCTGAACTTTGGAACCACCTCACACCCACAGGAAAGGCCTGAAAATATTAATCCAGAAGAACGACAGGAGGAAAACATCCTGAATGGAGTCACAAAAGGATGTTCTTATAAAACCTTTATGTCCTGCAGACCCCGAGAATTTGATGAAAAAGGAGGAGTTGTGCAAGCTTTACGCTGGTTAGATGACATGGAAGCAGTCTTAGAAATTAGTAACTGTGCCGACAATTACAAGACACTGTTTACATCGCATTCACTAAAAGGAGAGGCATAATCCTAGTGGAAAATGGAGGTACACACAAAAGGTATGCATATTATGAATAAGATAAGTTAGGAAGATTTTAGAAATCTAGTGATAGAAAAATATTGTCCTTATAATGAAATAGAAAAATTAAAGGCTGAATTTTTGGCACTAGAAATGAAAAGAGCTGCACATCAGGAATACACCGACAGGTATAATGAACTTTCTAGGTTAGTACCACATCTGATAACCCCTGAATCAAAAAGGATAGGAAGATATATTTGGGGACTAGTACCACAAATAAGAGGATTAGTAAAATCCGCAAGGACAAAACTTTTCAGGAAGCAGTAATCCTGTCAGGAAGTTTAACAGATGAAATGATCAGGAGTGGATCATTAAGCAATCCAAAAATAGGAGAGAAAAGAAAGTGGAATGAAAACCACACAGGAAGGAAATTTGGAGAAAACCCTCAGAAAAGAATGACCCGACCTCCACAAAGAAATTTCTTAGGAGCAGCACAGGAAAAGAAAATGGAAGGGCAACCACGGTGCAATATCTGCCAAAGATATCATTCAGGAAATTGTATGACAGTGGTTTGTTATAACTGCAAGAAGAAAGGACATATATCCCGAGATTGTAAGAACCCCACCAACCCTAAACCAGTCTGCTTTCAGTGTGGAAACGAGAACCATTTTCGTAATGAATGTCCACAACAGAAAGGCAAGGCTCCAGTTAACCAAAACAACCCCCGTGGAAGAGCTTTCGTAATGCAAGTTGAAGAAGCTCGGCATGAACCAGAAGTAGTAACGGGTACGTTCCTTATCAACAATCAGTACGCAACAGTATTATTTGATACAGGAGCAACTCGTAGTTTCATTTCAAATACATTTAGACCGTCATTTAATCTAATATCTGAGAAGCTAAAGCACAAATATATGATAGAATTAGCTTATGGTAAAATAATTGAAGCTGGTGAAATCATTTCTAACTGTACTTTAAATCTTGATGACCACTACTTTGATATAGATTTGATTCCTATTGATTTAGGAGGGTTTGATATTGTAGTAGGTATGGATTGGTTAAGTAAGAATCATGCTGAAATTATATGTGGAAAGATAATGGTAAAGATTCCTCTAGTTAAGGAAAATAAAACTCTTTGTAGATATGGCGAAAAGCCTAACGGTATTATAAAAATAATTTCTTGTAAGAAAGTACAAAAATGATTAAAGAAGAGATGTTTAGCTTTCTTAGCTCATGTAGTTGATACAACACTAGACAAAGTGAACCTAGAAAATGTTCCTATTATTAATGAATACTCAGATATCTTTCCTGATGAATTACCTGGATTACCACCCCCTCGGGTAGAGTTTAAAATATAATTAGTACCAGGAACAACCCTTATTGCTAAAGCCTCGTATCGTTTAGCACCAACAGAAATGAAAGAATTAATGAACCAATTACAAGAATTGTTGGATAAGGGATTTATACGTCCTAGTGTATGGGGAGCGCCAGTTCTGTTTGTCAAAAAGAAAGATGGAACTTTTAGGATGTGTATTGATTATAGAGAACTCAATAAAGTTACCATAAAAAATAAATATCCTCTCCCTAAGATTGATGATTTATTTGATCAATTGCAAGGATCTAGTTATTTTTCTAAAATAGATTTAAGATCTGGATATCATCAGTTAAGAGTATAGGATGAAGATATATCAAAAGCTACATTTAGGACTAGGTACGGACATTATGAATTTCTTGTAATGCCATTTGGATTAACCAATGCTCCAGCAGTATTTATGGATTTAGTGAATAGAGTGTGCAAACCCTATTTAGATAGATTCGTTATAGTCTTCATAGATGATATTTTGATTTACTCAAAAAATAAGGAAGACCATGAGCAACACCTGAGATTAACTCTGGAATTACTACGAAAGGAAACGTTGTATGCAAAATTTTCAAAATGTGAATTTGGGAAAAGAGAAGTACAATTCCTAGGGCACATAGTTAGTCAAGATGGGATTCAAGTTGACCCAGCAAAGATTGAAGCAGTCAAGAAGTGGGAAATTCCAAAGATCCCAACTGAAGTACGACAATTCTTAGGTTTAGCAGGATATTATAGGAGATTTGTAGAAAATTTCTCAAGAATAGCTCAACCTTTGACAGAATTGACCCAGAGAGATAGGAGGTATGTATGGGAAGAAAAACAATATGAAGCATTTGAACTCCTCAAGGATAAGTTGTGTAGTGCACCTATTCTAGCTCTGCCAGAAGGAACAAATAATTTTGTAGTATATTACGATGCATCACGTCAGGGTTTTGGATTTGTTTTTAATGCAAAAAGATAAAGTAATAGCATATGCATCTAGACAACTTAGAAGTAGTGAAAAGAACTATACCACACATGATCTAGAATTAAGAGCAGTAGTGTTTGCATTAAAAATTTAGAGACATTATCTGTATGGGACTAAGTGTATAATTTATACGGATCATAAAAGTCTGCAACATATCTTTGATCAGAAGATGTTAAATATGAGGCAGAGAATATGGGTAGAATTATTAAGTGATTATGACAGTGAAATCAAGTATCACCCTTGTAAAGCAAACGTAGTTGCTGATGCTCTAAGTAGAAAAGAAAGGATTAAGCCATTACGAGTACGTGCTATGAGAATGGAATTACGTTCAGATTTGTTAAATCAAATTCGGGAAGCCCAACAAGAAGAAATGTTGAAACTAAAGAGGCAATTAAAAGATATGAAAGAAGAAACAGATAGAATTCTGAGGTTTAAAGGGAGAATTTGGGTACCTGACAATAGCGTGATTAGAACAATTATCCTACAAGAAGCACATAAGTCAAAATATTCTGTACATCCAGGAAATAATAAAATGTACAAGGATTTGGAAAGCCAATACTGGTGGCCAGGCATGAAGAAATCAGTCAGAGAATTTGTGGAAAAATGTGATATTTGTTCAAGAGTAAAAGCTGAATATCAAAAATTTTCAGGATACTTACAGCAACCAGAGATTCCAAAATGGAAATGGGATCAGATTACAATGGACTTCATAACCAAACTACCAAGAACCAAAAATGGATACGACACAATTTGGGTTATAGTAGATAGATTGACTAAGTCAGCTCATTTCTTACCCATACGAGAAAATTATAAGATAGAAAGACTAGCAAGAATTTACCTAAAAGAAATTGTGTCTAGACATGGAATACCTGTATCCATTATATCAGACAGAAACAGTAGGTTTACCTCAAGATTTTGGCAAACATTACAAAAGGCCTTAGGAGCCCAAGTGAACTTAAGTACAACCTATCATCCACAAACTGATGGACAAAGCGAAAGGACAATACAAACACTAGAAGATATGTTAAGAGCTTGTGTTATAGATTTTAATGGTAACTAGGATACTCACTTACCGTTAATCGAATTCTCATACAATAACAGTTATCACTCTAGCATTGGATTAGCTCCATTTGAAGCCTTGTATGGAAGAAAATGTAGATCACCCTTATGTTGGAATGAAATAGGTGATAGACAACTTACAGGTCCTGAATTAATACAAGAAACATCTGATAAGATCACTGAAATTAAGAATAGATTAAAAGCAGCCCGTGATCAACAGAAAAGTTATGCCGACAAAGGAAGAAAGCCATTGGAATTTCAAATTGGAGACAGAGTCTATCTAAAAGTATCACCCACAAAAGGAATTTTTCAATTTGGAAAGCCAAGTAAGTTAAACCCTAGGTATGTTGGTCCATTTAAAATCATTGATAAAATTGGCCTGTAGCATATAAGTTAGAATTACCTCAAGAGTTAAGTGAAGTACATAATACATTTCATATATCCAACCTCAAGAAATGTCTAACAGATGAGACTTCAAAGGTACCAATTCAAGAAGTCTGAATAAATAGAAAATTACATTTTATGGAAGAACTAATAGCCATTATAGATAGGGAAGTGAAAAGATTAAGAAAGAATAGAATTCCTATAGTAAAAGTTAAGTGGAATGCAAAGAGAGGACCAGAATACATGTGGGAAAGAGAAGATGAGATCAAGAAGAAATACCCTCACTTATTCAAAGGTAATAATCAGATAAGTTCTTCTCAACTTTAGAAACCACACTCCAATGAATTTCGGGACGAAATTCTTTTAACGGGGGGAGAATGTAACAACCCTAAAAATAAGGTAAGACGAGCTCATATTTAAATATATTTCTACACATTCGTAAATATATTTAACTAGCATATGCTTTTAGTAATTAGGTATGTATATACATATTATAGTATTTTGCTATATACATAAGTAAAAATATGCATGCTATGCATATATTTTACGTATGCATGTTTGCATGCTCGCATGTATAAAGATTTTGCATGCATGTACCTTACGTGTACATGTAATAAATACGTATAAGTTTTTGTTACTAAAACATTGTTTGATAAAAAAATACTTCAACCAAACGAACTATGTCACAACCCAACCAAACACCACAATACAATGAAACATCAAAGGTAAATTGGTACCAAGACAAAACTAAGCAAACCTTTAATGTCTAAACCTCAACATAAAGCTTTAAACCCGGTCCATTATTCTAACCAAAATCACCCGATTGAAACTCTAATCATGGTGATTAACACTTTAACCAATCAAGACACCTAGCACTCCTCCTTGGCCGCCACCTTTCATGCCACCATGATCATCCCTCCAACCGCCACCTAGGCCTATAATATTGACTAAGCAAGCCTAAGGGAAGACACTCATCTAAGCTAGTATTAGAGCTCATGATGATGCCATTAAATGGCAATCGGCCGAAGGCCTATATAAGCCACACTCTCGGTCGATTTCAATGCACCACAACCTTTCACAACTCTCGGTTTCTATCAACTTAAACACATACCATCACCATTTCCCTCGGTCACCATCATCACCTTCGAGCACCACCATAACTGCATACCACCACCATCCACTCTCTCCCTTGGCTCTCAGACAACCATCATCAAACCACCAACACCCTCACACCTCTAGGTTTTTAAGCAAACAACATCCAAGCTTCATAAAATCATCATCTTCCAAGGTATATGATACAAGAGATCAAGAACTCTCGATACTTAGAACATCAAGAAACTAATCCACCACCTCTCTCTAATAAACAAGGTATAACCCTCAAAACCAATAACTAACAAATTATATATATGTGTTTAACTAAACACACATGATTAACTCATTGGCTAAATCATCAAGGTTCTTTACAAACACTTATGAACACATGATTTTCATCAAAAATCAGTATAAAAAGGGTTTAAAAACAGGAAGCTAAAACATTTATAAAAATCAAGGATTGAAATACAAATAAAGGAGTTTAAATAATATGTAATCTTGATAAAAAGGGCTATTATTTAAATGACTGTGATTGTGGGAATAAACATTGGAAGATTAAAAGAAAAATATTGATTTATCATTTTGCAGATTTTGGTAAAAATATAATAAGTAAAATAATTTATACAAATTATTTAAGGTAAATAAAAGAAAATTCTTATAATAATATAAATAATTTCGCAAAAATTCTATAAAAATTACATAATGATTCTCATATGATATAAAAGCTCCAGAATTTATTTGGTAATTTATTTCCTTCTTATGGTTGAAAAATGAATTTTTAAGTTATCTGTAAAAGAAAAATAAAAAGAAATACTTAATCAGTATCATAAATCGTGAAAACTTCAATGAAGACATGATAAATTAAGTCCAACATATGGTTTAAATTTTATAATTTTTGGAGTTATATAGATATTTTTAATGAATTTTTGGAATATTATACGATTTACAGAAAGAAATTTGTTGTGAATTAGACATCAAGAAAATTATACTATAATATAGTCTGTTGAAGTAATATTCTGTAAAAAATATGGGAATTTATGGATGACAGTAACTATTTTTGGTGATTTATGGAGTATTTGTGATATTCATAATAATTTATTTATAATAAAATAATGGTTGGGAATTTTATGGTAATATTATCTAACTATATTTTAGTTGAATTTTTAAGAATTGGTTATATCTGAGGTTCTAAAAATTTTAAAGAAATTTTTATCTAAATTATAAAATTTATTTTTATAGGTTATAATTTGGAGTAAAGGTGAGATTCATAACCCCATTTTGGTATTTATAAAGTTTTTAGGGGAAAAAGCATACGGTTTATATTGATGCATTACTTTGAAACTATTTTGAGATATACTATCATTTGTGATACAATTATTAATTCGGATGTGGAACCATTGGATAATATAGGTAGCGCTACTTAGGAGAATATTTTGCACCAACAGGATGTGTGTTGTGATGCTATTTAAATATTTCTTGCACCAACAAAATGAGTGTTGTGATGCTATATTATTTGATTTTGTGAATTATTTCGTAACAGTATGAATTATGTGTGTGAGCAGATTTGGTTGTAATTGGTGCATCAATAAAATATTTTATCAGGAAATAAACCTATGATCTCACCAACTTTTTGTTAACTGTTTTGAGTATGCTTTTTCAGGTGAAAATGACTAACAATGTTGATTTCTCTTTTGATGTGTACAACGGCTGGGGTGAAGTCGTTGGAAGGGTTTGTGTAAATCTAACTGTCAACATCTACGATGGCAGTGTTGTGGTGGATGCTCATTTCCATTGCATTTGAAGATGTTTTAGTTAAATAAAAGTTGTAATAAGGATTATATCAAATTTTGACCTTATATGTAAATGATGTAATCCTAACTTATGTTATATAATTAAGTTATGTGTTTTATGTGTTAATATTGTTTGTAATTTGATTCCTTATAATCAAATGCAGTCTGAACAAACAAGCCACATCCAAATCACTTCACGCTTCCGCCGGGATGTGACACTAACGTTAGACTAAAGTCAAAAGTCTAAAAGTCATCTCACATACAAGATTTTCTATTCTATTTATAGGCTGACAAGAAGCCTTTACAAAAGACTAAATTACCCCTATACATAATAGACTAAGTACAAAAGGTCTCCATCAGCATTTGTTTTTGTTCATCCGCGTTGACTAATGCGGATGTGTTGATCTTCATCAGCATTGGATTTTCTTCTATCGCATTAGTGTTTGGTCATCAGCATTGACAAATGCGGATGAACAAACACTTAGCGCATTTGTTGCTGAGCATCCGCATTAGTTAATAAGGATGAGTAATTCCTTTGTCAGCATTTGTTCAGTTGTCCGCATTTGTTAATACGGAAGAACAAATACTTGTCAGCATTTGTTCTTTGGTCATCCGCATGTATAAATGCAGATAGCTGACACTTTTGTCTTCTTTTGTTGATGTACATTCTTCATCCGCATTAGTTCTTGGACTTAGGGAGATTTCAGCAGAACAACCATCATTCACTACTTGAATTGGCATGTATGATCCTTTCAGGGTCCAACAGAGCTCACCTTGGGTGGATCAAGCTTAAACGATGTATAATCCTTTGTATACTAATCATTTGATTAATAATATTCAATTGAGTTTGTTTAATATTTATTGATATCACACACGCACACATCCATCTTAATTTGATTATCAAGTGCAACAATCTGTGGAATCGATCTAGATAAGGACTTTACAGTTGGGATCAGAGCAAGGTGTTGCTCTTGATACGGATTTTCATTCTGCAATCATCCATTTAAGACGTTAAACATGGAGGTTGAAGATCTAAAGGTTTAGATCGAGTGTGGACCGGTTTCGAAGGAGAAGAAGGTGAAACCGAGGGTGAACACAAATGAAATCGGCTTTGCTACATCATTACGCTCGGTATCTTCAACTTTTGGTGGAAAACGAAGATTTCAGACCGTAGCAGTGATTCAAACTCATAAAAGTCAATTTTGGTTAAAGTTTTAGCAGGAGTAACTGCATCGTACGATAACTTGGCAAAAATAACCGTATTTTGTGAAAACTTTTTCATGAGAAAACTTTTCCATGCGAAAACTTTCCATGGGAGAACTTTCCATGTGAGAACTTTCCATGTGAGAACTTTCCATGTGAGAACTTTCCATATGAGAACTTTCCATGTGAGAACTTCCATGTGAGAACTTTTCATGTGAGAACTTTTCATGTGAGAACTTTTCATGTGAGAACTTTTCATGTGAGAACTTTTCATGTGCGAACTTTTTATGAGAAAACTTTTCATGAGAAAAGTTTATGCAAAATCTTCACAGCAGTAACCGTCATTTGTGAAAATTTTCTCATGCAAAAACTTCACCACGTTACTTAAAAAGGGGTTTTTGTGATATATGATCAAGTTCAAGATTCTATATCTACATCATTTGATTCGGGTCATTTGTGAATTGAAACTTGATAATGTGGGCTTATTTTATCATACTGATAGGGACAATGATCGAACGGGTTGATTAAGTGAATAATCAAGATTGTTTGGTATTATTTCTCTGAAAATATGGGCTTATTACATCTTACATAGGGGGAAAAATATTTTAGGTCATCTTGTTCGCAGTCATAGAATCTTGTCATCAGATTAAAGAATCGGGTAATTTGGGAATCCAAAATGGAAGTTGGATCTTTCTGTCATATGCCTAATACATATTAAGTCGTAAGTAATCAAGATTGATTCAGATGTTATATCCTCGATAACGCTATACATTAGGAGGCGGTTACAACTGAGGGGGAAGACTAAAGTGAAAGATACCCAAGTATCGGATAATTCATGAAGATGAGTGACTGAAATCAAATATAACATGATATCGTAATCCATAGGGGGAAATTGTAAGGACCAAGTCTTTATGGATTACAATATCAAGTGAAAAGCAAAAACTTAATTCATGCGAGAAATACAAGGATGCGAGAACTCCAAATTTATTGATGAAGAACTTATCGCGCGAAAGCTTAGAGTTGTAGCGTGAGAACTTGAAGTTCTCACGCGAGAGCATCTACATAGGGTATATATAGATGTTTTTCCTTTGTATTTCAGATGTGTAGTCATTTGTAAAAATGCTCTGAGATTAAGAGAGCAGAGAGGTGTGTGATAGGCCACCCGAGGGGAGCTTACATCGGGTGGATCGAGCTTAAACGATGTATACTCATTTGGTATTGTAATCATTTGATTAATAATATTCAATTGAGTTTGTTTAATGTTCATTGATATCACACACGCACACATACGTCTTAATTTGATTATCAAGTGCAGCAATATGTGGTATCGATCTAGATAAGGACTTTACAAAAAGCATGTCAGAGAAGACATGCATTCTCTGTCTTCGGAAGAAATCAGTCTTTTGCTTCGGAAGACTTTGTTTTTAAAGCTTCGGAATACTTTATCTTGGGTTCGAAAGAACTGGTCTTTTAGCTTTGGAAGATTTGATACTTAGCATAATTCACTGAGTTATATGAAATCTTCCGAAGTAATTTTCTAGTACTTCACATGTGCATGCTTAGAGCTCTTTGGTTGATCTTTGGTTGTATCAGCCTCTAAGTGTATTTCTTACAAACTTCCCCTAGGCTGATGCTACCAAAACTGAAGAGACCTTTGAGTCTTGATCTTTATCTGTTGACAGTCCTCATCAAAATCAAAACTATTCTTTTCATCATCAGTTGGTCAGAATTCCTCAGACTTTTAAAGTGTCTCCTTATGTATAGAGGTCACGCAGAGGGAGATAAAGAATGTTTTTCCATAAGTACATGTCTTGATCTCCTTGATCTCTAGTGACATACCATCTATCTAGGTTAGTAGTAAACACCCAAGACAAGATGGGTCTCTCAGCAACAAAAGGCCCTACTATGAGTGAACTTTATTGAGTATCCTCTTCTTGAGCACCCTCAGGATGTTTTGACCCATCCTGAGGTGCAGGGTGGATACCTTGGATTTCTTCTTCTTTTTGCCCCTTCTTATGGCAATCCTTTTCCTCTTTCTTAACTTTAATTAATAATGCTAGCATATAGTACAAGATTGTTCTTGTTTGTCCTTCTTAGTTAGGTCCTTGTCCTTCATAGGTTTTGAAGGAGAAGGATCAGTACCCTGCTATGAATCCAAAGATGAAGCTGGCTATGAAGCAGCACTAGGTCCAAGTTATGTTGTCTACTGGGGTTCAACCTTGACCTCAGCTTCAGGTGCAGCCTAACTTGGTGGAGAATGTAAGTCAACCAGCTTACCCTTTTTGATCTTTTACTTGATTACTCTAATGTGCTACCATAGTGGATGGAGACATTGGACCAGGTCTCCTTCCGGAGAATCCATACAGCTTCAAGAAGCTCGCCATCTTTTGTCTATCAACAGACTTCTTCAGATTTGCTCTGATGGTGGCTCTAGACTTTGTAGTCTCTTCCCTCATTTTCCTCTTAGTAGTTTTTTACTCTTTTAGCACTTGTTTCTCAAGCTATTTTAGGTATTCAAACTTAATGTATTCATATGATAAGGGAGGAAGGTCTACTTCCTGATAGAGACCTATGACACTCAAGTAGGTTATCATATTTTATAGTCTTGTTCCTACCTACCTGAGTTTGTTGCTTAGTAGCCACAACCTCTTTCTTAAGGCTTTCCTGAATTAGGAAAAGAGTAGGAGCTTTGTAGAGTCTTATCCTTTTTCTTTCTTCCTTGATTTTGAGGAGTAATTCTGCATCCTCAGCCTCCTTTCTCTCCTTCAACAACTCATTGTCAGCCAGTTCATTTAGTTCTTCCAAGGGAAAAGAGATTAGTTCATCAATATTATAGTTCCTTGTCCCTAGATAATACAATCTTGCTGCCCTTAACTCATCATCTTGAGTGTTTGGTCTGGGACAGGCCTGATTGCAGTTTCTATGAAGCCAGGGGTCTCGCTTGAACTCTCTCCCCTTATCTCCCTCTTCCTCTCTCTCTCCCCCCCTCCTCAATCTCCTTAGAGGTCATCTTCCTCTTCCTTTTGTCACTCACAGGTCTGTGTGACTCAGGATGGAGAGCTTTGTCCTTCATTGCTTGGTGCTACACTTGAGCCCTGGCCAAAGAGAGGTTGTGAGACACCTTCACTAGCTGGTGCCTCACTGAGGGTAATGGGTGCTGAACTTGAGTACTTTAGAAGAGAAGGAAGATAAGAACAAATGCAGTTTGTAAGTGAATTTAGGTTATGAAATTTTGTAGGTAAAGTAGAAGGTGAAAGAGGGGGAACCGTTAAGATATATTTATATGAACTAGATTTGAGACAAAGTTAATATAAAAGGATAAAATTTGTAATCCGGATGTAGGTCCCACCTTTAAAAAAGTGCCAAAAATATAGTTTTCTTGGAAGTCGAAAATCTTTTGAAGGTAATTTGTCTTCGGAAGTTTCATAAAAACTTTCGAAGCCAATTTGACTTCAGAAGATATTCCTTATCTTGATAAAAAATTGTTTCGGAAGAAAAATACTTATAATATTTTTTACTTTAGATGTATATTTGGTTTTGAAAGATATTAAAATTCAGTAGATTTATTCAAAGGATGAATAAAACTTCTGATATTTAATTGCTTTTGGAAAAAAATTGTCATTCAAAAATATAAATCCTTAGAAGCATATTTAAGTTTCAAAAGATATATCAAAATTTCTTCCGAGATAAATGCTTTAGTAAGTAGTTATTGGATTTGAAGACATAATGTTCTTTCGAAGATGACTTAATGTCTTTCGAGAGAAAATTTATCTTAAATTTTCAAAATTTTAAGGAATATCATTTTGAAAAATTTCTTACAAAGTAAACTAAGCTTATATAGGTGATGATATAGATAACTTAAGACACATATATTTAAAAATAATCTTGAGATTAGTTTAAGAAAATCTAGTCAAAGTCAATCATCCCAATAGCTAATACAAGATACTCAAATCTCTAATCATCAAAATCTTTTTTGAACAGATCAGCATATTGTTCATTTGTGTTAACTTTGACCTGTTTTATTAATCCTTTTTCAAAATTACCTTTAATCAATTATACTTAATATGAATGTGTTTTGTCTTTGAGTGCTGCACAGGATTCTCTGTAATAGAGATAGCATTGTTATTGTCTATATGGATTGGAGTCTCTTTAAAGTTGAATCCATAGTTCAGCATATGATTCTGAATCCAAAGCACTTAAGCACAGTAGATTGCAGCAACAGTGTATCCAGCTTTAACAATTGATGCAGACACACAAGAGTATTTCTTGTATTTCCATGATGCTATCCTTCCACCAAGGAATTGATATCCCTCATATGTAAACTTTGCAATCATATTACACCCACCATAGTCGCTATCTGTATAGGCATACAGGTTGAAGTCAGAGTTCTTTGGATACCAATGGCCTAGTTTGGGAGCACCTTTGTTGGTACACATGTCCCCAGTTCTAGTCTAGTGATCTTAAATGTAATAGACTTTCATCTTGTAACACGTATGTAATGTTGAATCAATGTAATGAAAAAAACTCTTCAGTGAATGGTTGATTGATTGTTTAATGTCATATCTATTAATAGTGTTTGTTGTTATATGCATATATGAACATGTTATATAGGTTATAGAGTTGTTAGACATGTTTTGAATCATTTAAGGTTCAAGAATGTGTTTAACTAAGTAATCTGATTCAGTCGCACGACTGGACCATGCGAATGGGCCAATCGCACGACTGAACCAGGTGATTGAGTCAATCGCACGATTGAGTCATAAGACTAACTCAGTTTTACGAATGAACCAATCGTATGACTCAGTCGCACGACTGAGCCAGTCGCTTGGCTCAGTCGTACGAATGAGAGCTGTAACCTATAAATACCACTTAATTCGTGGAAAAACGTAACACTTCGAGAATTATCAACCCTAGCCGTTCCTGTTCGTCCAGAGAGCTTCCAACTTCATAGAACGTTTCTGATCGATTCTAATCAATTCTTAACGTATTCTCATCGTTAGTTTTGATCGGATTAACGTTCTCCCTGATTGGATCGCCAATCAAATAGGATTCCATACTATTTGATCTGGTTTCACGTTTGAATCAGTTAGTACTCCGTTCGTATACGGTCCTAACAAGTGGTATCAGAGCTTTGGCTCTTGATTCTTCGTGGATTCAATCTTGTTTTTTGAAAAAGACAACGTTTTAAGTGAAAAGATCCGTTCTTTCTGCTCAAAATCAAGTTTTTACGTGTGCATGTTCTGAAAATTGAGTCTTTTTCAAGTTGCAGCCGACTAGGGTGTCAAAAATTGCGCTTTTAGGTCAAAGTGTGTGAAAAATCTCGATTTCAGCAGTCTCAATCACACGATTATCTCAATCACATGACTGAACTCCAATCGCCCAGTTCAATCGTACGACTGAACTCAATCGCTCGTTCAATCGCACGATTGACTCAGTCGGGCTGTCCAGTCGCACAACAGCCTTAATCGCCTGTTCAGTCGTACGACTCAGTTCAATCGCACAGTGATTGTCTCAGTCGTCTCTCAGTCGCCCTTCTCAGTTGCCTACACAGTTTGTTTTCAAAGTTAAAGACTAAGACACAATGGACTCAGAGAACTTCGCATTCTCAGCAGGAAAGGACTCAAGTATCCAGAACCTTTTGCTTCTGGAAAATGAGATTGGGAACCATAATAAACCTCCTAAGCTACTGTCTATTGATGAATTTCCTCAATGGAAGCAAAGATTTGAAATTCATCTAAATGGTGTGGATACCAATCTCTGGAACGCTATTGAAACTGGCTACAATATGCCAGTTGGTGCTGATGGAATACCTCTGACTTTGAGTGGTCTGAGTGATGCTCAAAAGGTTGCTTATAATGCAGAGAAGAAAGCTTATGCAATGTTGACCCAGTCGATTCCTAAAGACATCTTCCATCAATATTCAGAACACAAGCAGAGTAAAAAATTATGGAATGCTCTTGAGAAGAGATACGAGGGTAATTCAACACTCAAGTCACTAAAGGCAAAAGCGTTAAAGAAAGAATTTGACAACTTCTCGTCGATTGGGAATGAAAGCTTGGATGATATCATCGATCGCTTCTACCATTTAATGAGTGAACTTCACACTCATGGTGTTAAAACGTCTAAGGAAGAAAAGGTGATAGGCTTGGCTGATGGACTACCAGAGAACTGGGATTCGTTCATTTCCACTCTTCGATACAATTCAGAGATGGGCTACCAGTGTACCGAGACAACTAATTTGGGAAAGCCTACGACATAGAGGGGTACCAGAGAGGTATATCAAATTAATTAAGGATATGTATGACGGGGCAAAAACATGTGTGCGAGCACCGGTAGGAGACACAGACCCATTCTCAGTGGAAGTGGGACTACACCAAGGATCGGCATTGAGCCCATTTCTCTTTGCACTAGTGTTGGATGAGATGACTAAGTCTATACAACAGTCAGTCCCGTGGTGCATGCTCTTCGCGGATGATATTGTCTTAATATCAGAATCTAAAATGATGCTTAACAACATGCTAGAGCAGTAGAGAGCAGCGCTAGAGAACAGAGGATTAACGATAAGCCACTCTAAGACGGAATACATGCATTGTAACTTTGGTGGCAACGAGGAAGAGGACACCCAAATCAGTATCCAGGGTATGCCGCTACCACGGACATCTAGGTTCAAATACCTGGGCTCGTACCTGCAGGAGGACGGAGAGATACACAGCGATGTAGCTAACCGTGTCCAAGCAGGATGGTATAAGTGGAGAGCAGCATCAGGGATCCTATGTGATAAGAGGTTTCCAGCAAAACTTAAGGGAAAACTATATAGAGTGGCGGTACGCCCAGCTATGCTATATGGAACAGACTGCTGGGCCATAAAGAAATCACACGAGAAACAAATAGAGGTTGCGGAAATACGAATGCTAAGGTGGATGTGTGGTCATACAAGACTGGATCGGATAAGAAATGAAGTGTTTCGATAGAAGTTAGAAGTGGCTTCTATTGCAGATAAAATACGAGAGGAAAGATTAAGATGGTATGGACATGTCAAGAGGAGACCAATGGCAGCACCGGTCAGAGCAGTGGAGAACATTATCATAGAGGGTAGGAAGAGTAGAGGAATACCTAGGTTGACTTGGGAAGAGAGAATTAAGCGAGATATGGTACACTTGCACCTCTCTGAGCACATGATCGAGGATAGGAGTGAGTGGAGGCATAGAATCAAAATTAAGGACTTTTAGTGGTTCCTGTTGCTAGGAAAGGACTTGATTACTTGTTACGGAGCCTGAGGTGTAGGTAGTACGCTTGGACCTTTTTAGGGGAAACTTGCTGCTTCCCTGAGGCATGCTTGTTCATTTTATACTTCCTTTTGGTGATATTTTAATGTTTGTTGTATGAGGTGTGCTGCACCATATACCATACATCATATATCGTATGTTTGATTATATGTTGATTTGTTAGCTTTATTGCTTTTGTTATCGAGCCAGGGGTCTCTTTGGAAGCGGTCTCTCTACCTATCTGGATAGAGGAAAGACCTGCCACCACCTACCCCTCCCAGACCCTGCTCTTGAGTGGGATATACTGGGTTTGTTTGTTTGTTTGATACAATTAAGTGCTGGAGACTTTGGATATCAATGACCTCATCCTGAAACTTGTAGGATTCTATGTGCCCAAGACACTTAGAATATTGATGTGGTTAGTACGTTATGATCCAAGTCGGGTTATACCCAATAACAAGCTTAGCAAATACCAATTAATATTTAATTGATGATATGATCATGCAATTAAATATTTACACCAATTAATATTTAATTGGTGATATGATCATGCAATTAAATATTAAAACCAATTTAGAAAATGGGTTTTCTAAACAAGTTGCATATGAGATGGAACAATTTATTAGGATATGTTGTTCAATAATATTATTTGTAATGTTATTTAAGTAAGTTAGATAACATTACAAATTAATAATAGGAGTGTATGGATTATACAATTAAATGGGTTAGTTGTATATGTATCTAGTTAAAAGACTTGTTAACATTTTATGTGTTATAATTTTAAAGGGGGAAAGCTCTTATAATTCAAAAGATTGGCCGCCCCTTTGCGTGTTCCCCATTGGACCTTTATATCCTTGGAACACACAAGTCTTTTAATAATCCATGGCTCCATATTCTCAAAAGAACACACACATGCAAGAAGCAACTTTTCAGCCTTTACTCTCTCTTAAATCTCACGGATCTGGCAGCAGCTTTGGAGGTTTTTGAGAGCTAATTTTGAGCTGATTCATGTTGTTCTTGGTGTGTTCTAATGACAAGAAAGGTTCTTGCATTCCATGATCATGAATCTCATTCATACATGCAATTAACAAAATCAGCTCTCTCTCTTTCTCTCCCATAAAAGCCCACGGTTTTAGCAAGCTGAAAAATGGGTTTTTCAGCAAGAATCAAGAGTTTTTGGGAGCTGTTCTTGGTGTAATCTACCTAACAAGATGAGGTGTTTGCAAGGAGCTTGGGGTATACTAGCTTGAGGACTTCTATCCTTGAAGTCTTGGCTGCATTTTGGATATCTCCATCTTCATCAAACATCTCTTTTGGTCGATTTTATTACTGCTGCAGTAAGGTATATCACAGCTCAATGAAGCTGTGATTTTATTTAGTTTATCACAAGTTCATAGCTTGGTAATTCACATAAATGATCCTTTGTTCTTTGGGTTTGTTTTATACATTAATATGGTCATCTAATGAACATATTTTTCAGCTGAAAAAAGGGTTTATAAAGTTGTAATTCCGCTGCGTTTTCAGAAAGTTTAAGAGGTTAAACTATGATTTTTGATTCAACAAACCCAACAATGGCATCAAGAGCCAGGTTATGTGGATGACTTGCTTGTTTAGTCTTTAAAATAGGTTTTAAAGCATGATTATAAACTTAGTTATAGGCTGTTTTGGGCTGCTATAGTTTGTTAAAATGATTCCCCAAAACTTTCAAGGTCATATCACACATGCTAGTGATTAGACCTTGAAAGAAACATATTATGAAATGTTGGTTGTTTGGACAATGATTAAAACCCAAAATTTCAGTTTATGTTGGCTGAAATTTGGGGTTTTAAATGGGGTTTTCATTATATGAATAGATGATATGATCATTGGTTGTTAAAGTGCATAACCTAGCTTAAGGCCTTGTGTTGTTTGGATGATTCAAGTGGTTGTTTTATTCTTTCAATTGGGTTGTAATATTTGTGTTCATTCATTTGGTTATGTAATAATAGATTAGGTGCATTTCTTTTATTAGAAAAATGTATTAGGATATAAATTTTGTAAAAGGAAGATGCACAAGATGAAGACCCAAAGATGGACATCAAAGACACAAAAAGGGGACTTGAAGCATATGGATGCAAGTTCAAGTGGGAGTCTAAGGAGACCTCTATTTTGTGTTGTATTCAACCCTTAGGAAAGACCAAATGACCACACTTGTGATGGCAAACAAGTGTGGTCACAATAGTAGCTATGGTTATGCACATTATGGTTGTTTATATTATGCTTGTTTGGTTGTTTGTTGTATGATTGTTGTTTGATATTTGGATATGCATAACAAACTCATTAGCAAACTTAACAAGCTGGAAATTTATGGTTTATAATCATTAGGTGGTTAATAAGAGGTTATTAAAAGGATTAATGATTTAATAAAAGAGGTTTTGTTAAAAAAAAATAAACCATAAGATACCTGGCATCTATGGTTCTTAATCATTAAGTGATTAATAAGAGGTTATTAAAAGGATTGATGATTTAATAAAAGAGGTTTTATTAAAAATGAACCATAGGATACATTGTATTTGAAAGCATGCAAATACAAAGTACATAGAGTTTTCAAAAGTAGAATTAATGAAAACTAAAAATCCCTTTTCAAACAAGTTTAACATCGTCCTTTTGCACAACACTTAAGTCATTTGGAAACTCTTAATGGGATAAAGGTCACCTAACCATTTTGAGGGAACTTATGACTTAAGGTGGGAATACCACATTGGTGGGATAAAGGTCACCTAACCACTTGTGTTGGTAAACTCACATGTGTGTGCAAGTAGGGTGACTTGATTTGCAAATCATATTGAATGGATCACCTAAAATATGGTTTCCAAATGGTGTTGATGGGATTAACATGCCGACTTTACATATGATGTTTAAAGTCGATCCCATACCGCTAGAAGTTGCAAAAGGTTGTAATTATCAAAAGTTGACTACCTTGTTAATTTGAATAATGGGATAAAGGTCACCTAACCATTATTTGAATGTAACGTTGGATTCTAGATTTTAATTATTAATTGTCTATGAGACATAAAGGGTATTAATAATTAAAATGAAATTTTAAGAAATACTAAAAGAACTTTGTAAAATTTGTAGAATGGCCGCAAAACAATAATGCTACCACCCCGACCGTCCATACCCTATCACTGAGAACTATTTTAGAGAAGGATCGTCTGTACCATAATAACCTTATGGACTGGTCTCAAAACTTGAGAATTGTTCTCAAGCAAGAGCAAAGGCAATGTCCTTGACGATCCTATTCCTAACCAACCCAACCCCGACGATGTTAACGCCACCTCGAGAGGCTTAGCTGTCCTGTCTCAAAGGAGTTGGCCAAGGATTTGATCCTTAATGGCCTAACTAAAAGTTTGAGACATTCATAATGAACTACGATATGAATGGATAGGACAAGAGCATTGGTGAGTTTCACGCAATGTTCACAACAGCTAAGGTAGGGATCGGTAGAAAAGTTCTACCTATTCTCTAGATCAAAGGCAAAGGGGAAGGGAAGATCAAAGCGGAACCTCCAAAACCTATGCTTATGAAGCTAAAGGTAACCGAAAACGATCCATGCTTTGAGTATGGTGAGATAGGTCATTTGAAAGGGAATTGTCCAACCTATCTCAATGAGTTGAGAAATAAGAGGCATGCTGAGCAAACCTCAAGCACAACTTTCATAATCCATATTGACTTAAATGTTATTTCCTCAAAGCACATGGGTAATTGGATACCGCATGTGGAACTCACTTTTGCAATCTGTTGTGAGGGTTCAAAAGAAATAAGCACTTTAAGAAAGGAGACTATGTTTTGAAACTTTCAAAAGGTTTGGAAGTTGTTCTTCAAAACATGTTATATGCTCCTAGTTTGACTAGGAACATGATTTAAGTTTCCCTTTTAAAACGATATGGTTATGATTTAAAGTTTGTAAATGATGGTATTTATGTTGCTATGGATGATGTATATTATTTCAAGGCTATGCCTTCTAACGATATTTATGAATTGGTTCATAAAGATTCATCCTATAATAAACACATCATACCCATCATGTACCAAGAGACTTAAAATGGTTTAAGTAACTCTTATCCTTGTCATTTTCATCTTGGTTACATAAACAAGAATCGGACTTAAACACTTTAAAAGAATGGTCTTTTAAAAGCAAATGAAAATTGTTCATTTGATAAGTGTGAATCTTGTTTACAAGGTAAGATGACCAACACGCCCTTTAGTGGTACTAATGAGAGGGCAAAAAGACTTATTAGGAATCATACATTTGGATGTATGTGGTCCTTTTAAGACAATGACAAGGTATGGTGAAACTTACTTCATTACCTTAACCGACGATTATAGTCGCTATGGTTATGTGTACTTGATGGCACATAAACATGAAGAATTTGAAATGTTCAAAAACTTCAAGAATGAAGTAGAAAATCAACTCGATAGAACTACCAAAGTTCTCCGTTTAGATAGAGAAGGTGAATACCTAAGTGAGACTTTTAGGGATCATCTAGAAAGTTGTAAGATTGTCTCACAACTTACTCCTCATAGAACACCATAACATAATGGTGTGTCTGAAAGGAGATCGAACCCTATTGGATATGGTTAGACCTATGATGCCTATAAGCTCACTACCTCTATAATTTTGGGGTTTCGCACTACTCTCCAAGGCTCGTATTTTGAATATGGCCCAAACCAAGAAAGTGGATTCGACATCTTTTGAAATATGAAATGGAATAGTTCCATCGCCATCATATTTAAAAGTATGGGTTATGAAGCTTATGTTAAGCTTAACACCCAAACCAACTGAAAGTCGATTCACTAAGTGTATATTTGTTGGATATCCAAAAGGACTGTATAGGATACTACTTCTTTGATCCAACAAATCAAAAGGTATTTATTGCTCAAAAGGCATAGTTCGTGGAAGCCAAGTTCCTTATGGAAGGAATGACGCATAGAACAGTGGAATTTGATGAGGATCAAGATCCACAAGCCGATACACGTTTGGTTGACACTAGCTGTCAACAAGAGGTTGTTGATAATGATCAAGAGGTTGATCAATACACACAAAACGTTCATAGATCTGGTAGAGTTAGCATTCCACCTGAAATATATGGATTTTTCATGGATGGATGCTATGAGATTGACTCCGATGAGCCAACTACATACCATAATGCTATGTCCAATTCGGATTGTGACAAATGGCTAGAAGCCATGAACGTAGAGATGCAATCCATGTATGACAACCAAGTTTAGGAATTGGTTGACCCTCCACTTAACTCCAAACCGGTTGGATGCAAGTGGGTTTTCGAGAAGAAAACAAATATGCATGGAAACTTGGACACTGACAAGGCTTGTGTGTATAAAAAGGCTAGTGGGAGTGTAATCATATTCCTAGTATTGTATGTTGATGACATAATACTATATGGAAAGGACATTCCAACCATGGAAGGTGTTAAAACCTGGCTTGGAAATTGTTTTTCCATAAAAGATCTCGGTGAAGCCGCCTATATTTTGGGAATAAAGATCTATAGGGATAGATCGAGGCGGTTGATAGGTCTAAACCAAAGTGCATATATTGATAAAATCTTGAAAAGGTTCAAGATGGTAAACTCTAAGAAAGGTATAGTACCTATTCAAAGAGGGACAATATTGAGTGCATCTCAATGTCCAAGCTCAAAGGATGAGCAAGATCGCATGAAGGACATCCTATATACGTCTACTATAGGATCCATCATGTATGCGATAATATGCACTAGACTGGACGAGTCATGCGCGTTAAGCATGACAAGTAGATATCAGAAGAATACCTTAGGAGGACTAAGGATATGTTTCTAATATACGGATCTGATGAAGAGGAACTAGTTGTAAAGGGTTACATAAATGCTAGTTTCCAAACTGATCGAGATGATCCTCGATCACAACCGGGGTACGTCTCCATTATGAATAGAGTAGCATTGTCCACTACAGAATTCGAATACATAGCCGCCTCATTAGCAGCTTGGGAAGCTGCATGGATAAAAGGTTTATCACCAATCTAAGGATGGTCTCTACCATTCAAGACTCCTTAGAAATCTTTGTGATGACGAGGGTGCGATTGTTCAAATCAAGGAACCCCGTGCACATCAAAAGATTAGGCACAATGAGCGGAGATTCAACTACATAAGGGATGAAGTTGAAAAGGGAAAGATATGTATTCGCAAAGTTCACTTTGATCAAGACATTGCGGATCCACTCACGAAGCTCCTTGAAAGGGCAAAGCATGAAAGTCATACTTGTGCCTTAGGACTTCGATATTCTAGTGATTGGACTTGATCAAATTTTGTATTTGAATATGTGGAAGTCTTTATTATTTGAGTAAAATTATTTGGTTATAATGTCTCAATTAATGTTCCAATTTAGCATGTTTAATCCATGAGTAAATTATTTACTCTAAATGTCCGTAGTCGTTCGAACTTGTGGGAACAAGTGTGAGGGTAAGACTATTATGAACTTGGATTGGTTGATATTCATAAGGATGAATATAGAGCATTGGGTTGCTACCAAGGTTCATAGATATTTATGGGATACAAATATTGGACTAACCCGCATCTCAAATCTAACTACATGGAATCTTATTGATTGATCATAAGTAAATTTGAGTAAAGGCGAATATCATTTGGTATCCTTCGACCTGAGATACATATTGGGTTTTAATATTCACCAAGTGTTACACCTTGAACTAGTTCTTCACTGATATGAAATAATTGTCAGCACACAAGGCTATGTTCAGGTATGACATAAGGTGATTGTGAGAAACGTATGTAGTCAAGATGGGATTTGTTCCTCTTATTCGTTGAGAGTACGATGTCTAAGGCCTGATTAAGTTAAATCAACAAGGAATGATCATTCTGTGTCCTTGGATTTAACATGACATCTGTAACAAAAGGATAGATGATTTATTCACCTAAATCATTTCAAGTAGGTTACTTGAAAGGGATGATGTTATTGAATGGCTATAAGTCATGCGTATTAAGGGTAGTAAACCGTTGTTAGGCGGTATTTACTGCTTGCATCAATCTTCTATGAATCTTGGGCAAGTGGGAGATTGTAGGATTCTATGTGCCCAAGACACTTAGAATATTGATGTGGTTAGTACGTTATTATCCAAGTCGGGTTATACCCAATAACAAGCTTAGCAAACACCAATTAATATTTAATTGATGATATGATCATGCAATTAAATATTTACACCAATTAATACTTAATTGGTGATATGATCATGCAATTAAATATTAAAACCAATTTAGAAAATGGGTTTTCTAAACAAGTTGCATATGAGATGGAACAATTTATTAGGATATGTTGTTCAATAATATTATTTGTAATGTTATTTAAGTAAGTTAGATAACATTACAAATTAATAATAGGAGTGTATGGATTATACAATTAAATGGGTTAGTTGTATATGTATCTAGTTAAAAGACTTGTTAACATTTTATGTGTTATAATTTTAAAGGGGGAAAGCTCTTATAATTCAAAAGATTGGCCGCCCCTTTGCTTGTTCCCCATTGGACCTTCATATCCTTGGAACACACAAGTCTTTTAATAATCCATGGCTCCATATTCTCAAAAGAACACACACATGCAAGAAGCAACTTTTCAGCCTTTACTCTCTCTTAAATCTCACGGATCTGGCAGCAGCTTTGGAGGTTTTTGAGAGCTAATTTTGAGCTGATTCATGTTGTTCTTGGTGTGTTCTAATGACAAGAAAGGTTCTTGCATTCCATGATCATGAATCTCATTCATACATGCAATTAACAAAATCAGCTCTCTCTCTTTCTCTCCCATAAAAGCCCACGGTTTTAGCAAGCTGAAAAATGGGTTTTTCAGCAAGAATCAAGAGTTTTTGGGAGCTGTTCTTGGTGTAATCTACCTAACAAGATGAGGTGTTTGCAAGGAGCTTGGGGTATACTAGCTTGAGGACTTCTATCCTTGAAGTCTTGGCTGCATTTTGGACATCTCCATCTTCATCAAACATCTCTTTTGGTCGATTTTATTACTGCTGCAGTAAGGTATATCACAGCTCAATGAAGCTGTGATTTTATTTAGTTTATCACAAGTTCATAGCTTGGTAATTCACATAAATGATCCTTTGTTCTTTGGGTTTGTTTTATACATTAATATGGTCATCTAATGAACATATTTTTCAGCTGAAAAAAGGGTTTATAAAGTTGTAATTCTGCTGCGTTTTCAGAAAGTTTAAGAGGTTAAACTATGATTTTTGATTCAACAAACCCAACAAAACTGAGAGAAGAAGAAGTTAGGCACAAGTATAGGACAAAGAAAGGAGCATACACTCAAGATCCATCTCTCTACAACGTTACCCCTACTTCAAATGCTAAATCCTCCAGCGCTCCTCTGCAAACTGAATTTGTGTCCAATGCATCATCTGCAACTGAACAATGCTCATCGTCCGGTGGTGAGTCTCATGTGTCATCAGGGGTTCAACAAAGCTCTACAGTTACACAATCAACGAAGTTAGTGACAGAAAATCTGGGAAAAGTAACTGTGGAAGTGGCTAAGGAGCACATGGACCTGCTTGCTCCTGTGGTCCATTCATATGATGGGTTAGTAGCAGTGAAAATTGGAAATTGTCACCTAGCTGATGAAGACTACGAGCAGGTCGATGAAAATGAACTGGAGAGGATGGATATAATGTGGGCTCTCGCAAGTGCCGTGCGACGAGCAAAGAAGTTTGTGAAGAAGACAAGACAGAATCTGGTGGCTACCAAAGATACTACTTTTGGATTCGACAAGTCCAAAGTCACCTGTTTCAACTGTGGAGAAAAGGGTCACTTCAAGCGAGAATGTGTTAAACCGAAGAAGACCGGCAATGGGAACCCATTCTCATCTTTCAACAAACAAGAGAAAGAGAAAAAGACATCCTCAACAAGCAGTGACTCAAAGGCAATGGTAGCTCAAGGTGATGAAGAACATGACTGGTCCTTCCGATTTTTATCTGATACTGAAGCCAACATTGCCTCTGTTGAAGATTTGAATGAAGACTCAGCGAGTGAGGGGGAGAGCTCAGTTGAGATTGATACTGCTGACCTGGATGAGACCTTAGCTGTTGTTAATCAAATTGTTGAGAATGAGTTGAATGCTGAATCTGAAGCACAACTACAGTCTCAAAATGCTTTCATGGCCGGGAACGTCTACATCTGCACAGGTAGAAACAAAAGATGAACTTTTTGGTAAACATGCTTGTGTTGAATGTGATAAATTTAGGGAAAGCATTGATCTTAAATTTGCTAGGTTATTAGATCACAATGATAACTTAGTAAATAACTTAAAATTGTGCACAGAGGCAAACAGAGTTTTAAAACAAAATGAAAGTAGCTATAAGGAAAAGATTGAGGCTTTAAAGAAACAGTTAAAAGAAACTAAAGTTGTTGCATTCAACCAAGAAAATGACATTAAGTTCTATTTAAAGACTATTGAAGAAACTAAAAAGGACAAAGAAATTTTACAAGTTGAAAATGAGTCTTTAAAACAAAAACTTCACAGTCTTGCTAGTTCTTCACATATTTTGAAAAACTTGGTTAAGGAACGCAACAACGGGGAGGGTTTGGGTTATACGGTTGTGCCTCCACCACATGAGATTCTTCTGAACACCAAACAATGTCCAATCAATAATAATCCAATAAAGGACCATGTGGGGACAACTCCTCTGGTCAGTGATCCGGACACAACAGTTAAACCTGCTCCTCCGGCTGCTGATCAGACAACATCAACATCAGGCACAACTGGTAATAACATCACAGAAAACCGGGTGGAAGAGTATGTTCAAGCATCTATTGGGTTGGATTCAAAATGTGCTATTACACAACCTAAGATTTCCAAAACCACCCAAACTAAACCGGTTAAGAAAGATAACACTCATCTTCAACATCAAGCTAATCATAAAGTTAAACAAGTAAAATTTGTCAAGGAAGGTGAACATCAAACGAATGAGACCAAAAAAAATCCTTACCTGAGGTCTACTCCCCACCCCACAAGAGATCTCTTAGTCCTTTTGAAAGGAGATCCTGTTACACTTGTGGTCAACTAGGTCACATCTATTCAAATTGTCCTCGCTATCAGACACCTAGGATTAAGATTGAACTGGAAAAAGAAGTTAAACAGTTCCCAAAACAGAGATCTAAGACTCCTGTTAGGTCTAACACACCAGCTCGGTCTTATACATCTCCTCAACACCACAGACAACACAAACAAGTCACTGGCAAGTCTGTGATGCCTGAGGTGAAACCGGTTTTGGAAACTAAACCAAAGGTTCAAACTGTCAACCAGTCAACTGTTTATCACAAACAATCCTTTCATCAGGATGGTTTATGGAAAGCGAAAACATCTGATGTGTCTGAAAGTAGTGATAAATTGAAGGTTGAGATACCTTCATCTGATAAAGGATAGTGGGTTGAGTTCATAATGTGTGATGCCTCTGGGAAACCTAAGCTAGTCAAGGCTTGGGTCCCCCTCCTTAACTAATTGTTTTCAATTATGTGCAGGTTGTCCGCTATAGTGCGTCTACCAATACATGGATTGTAGATAGTGGAGCTTCCAGGCACATGAAGGGAAATAAGTCTCTCCTTTTCAATGTCAAACAAATTAAAGGGGGACATGTTTCTTTTACTGGTAACAAAGGAGGATACATTACCGCTCAAGGAGAAGTAGGTAATGTAAAGGTAAGATTTGATAAAGTCAACTTTATTCAACAATTGGAAAACAATCTGCTTTCAGTGTCTCAGATATGTGACAAGGGCTTCAAAGTGATGTTTGACAATCGCAAGTGTTACATTCTGAAGAAAGAGATGGAGATACCAGAGGAGCAGGTGTTAATGTCAGCGTCCAGGTACAATGATTTATATGTATTGGATATTTCTAATGCTTCTACTTCTGAGTCTACGGTTCAGTGTTTCTTGTCCAAAGCAATAGAGAAGGAATCCATCTCATGGCACAGAAGAATAGGACACATTAATCACAGGAAGATGAATCATCTGATTCATAACAACTTAGTTGAGGGAGTTACTATCAAGAACTTCAAACTTCCTGATTTCTGTGTCTCATGCAAGAAAGGAATGCAGACCAGGAAATCTCACAAGAGCAAACACGTCAATTCTATAGAGATGCCCCTGGAGTTACTGCACATGGATCTATTTGGTCTGTAAGCACGAAGAGTATCGCCAGAGACTGGTACTGCTTTGTAGTCACAGATGACTACTCACGCTTCTCCTGGGTGATGTTTCTGAAAGCTAAGTCAGAAACATGTGAGTCAATCAAGGTGCTCGTCATAACATTGGAGTCTCTCTACAAACTGAAGGTGAGGAAGATTCATTCAGATAATGGAACTGAGTTTAAGAATCAGTGGATGGATGCCTTCTGCAAAGAGAAGGGAATTGTTCATCAGTTCACCTCGACATACACACCACAGATGAATGGAGTTGCTGAACGAAAGAATCAGAGCTTGATCGAGACTGCACGGACTATGTTGGCGGATTCTAAGCTACCAATACAGTTCTGGAATGAAGCGGTTGCCAATGCTTGCTACACACTTACTCGTGTGCTAGTAGTCAAGAGGCATGGGAAGACTTGCTATGAGTTACTTCAGAAGCGTAAACCGAACCTGGAGTATCTAGAACCTTTTGGAGCTCCATGTACATTGTTGAAGAAGACTCAGGAGGGCAAGTTCAGTGAGAAAGCCGATCAAGGGATCTTTCTAGGATACAGCATACCAGACAAACGGGTTTACAACAACTCGACAGGTCAGGTAGAAGTGTGGTGCAATGTAGATGTACAAAGATACACCACCCCCCTGCTGGAAAAGGTCCATCATCATTCTTTGATTATGATGGCTTTTTCAAATCCTTTAACCTTCCTCAGCTTGATTCAGATGAAGAGACTGCTACTCAGATGATGTACGAAGTTCTAAATACACCAAATCTGGATATAAGCAACACAACCCCTGCCAGTGCTACTTCGGGATCTTCGACTCCTGCTCAGGACGAGAGTGATGACTCATCAGATGATGAAGAAGCAGCTGAGACTGACATCGAGCATAATGTAAATCAAGAAGTTAGATCATCAGCTGCTGAACCAGCATCGGGAAATCCGGATACTGAACCTGCAGTCACTAATCTTGATTCTGAAGTTGTCGTTCCTACGACACCACTGACTAGGATCAGTATGAATCATCCCCCCACGTCTATCATTAGGGATATTCAATCCGGTGTGCCGACACGAAATCAGCTATATTCTGCTGACTATGCTGCAGTCATGGAAAACGGATACATCAATGACGGGGCTTTCTCATGTTTTGTTTCACAAATCGAGCCTAAGTACGTCAGTGACGCACTAAAAGATGAGGCCTGGGTCAATGCTATGCAGGAAGAGCTACTACAGTTCAAGAAACTTGGAGTGTGCCCTAGTATAAATACAGGTTGAATCGGCATCAGTCGCTCATTCACCCAAATCGCCCCCTTATTCGCACGACACATCGAACCTCTGCCAAAATCTCATTTGATCTTTGTACACTCATTTTGACACTCTCTGATCATTGTTCTCTGTTCCATAGGTACTATGCGTCTTGTATTCGATGACAAACCGGTTACTACAACATGAAATGGATTAGAAAGTGCCCTAACTCAAAACCGAAAGAAGAAAGAAAAATAAACCACTAAATCTAAGTCTTCTAATCAAATAAAAGTTATTAGACGCTTAATCGGTCATATGCGAACCAAATGAGTTATTTCTCAACGTTTAATATCAAGTTTTGCTCAAAACAAGAATTTGAATAGACAATCTGTCGAATAAGTGACTGGACACACTAATGAACTCCAATCACCCGACTGAGCAAGACGACTTGTCTCAGTCGCACGACTAAGATGGACGAATGGTTCAATCGCACGAATGAGATCGCACGACTGAAGCAAATGCATGAACAGTCGCACGACTAAGTTCAATCGCTTGACTCAGTCGCACGTATGAACTCACTCGCATGAATAGAGCTCAGTCGCCCAGCTCAGTCGCCCGACTAAATTCAATCGTGTGCTCAGTCGCACGACTAACCAGAGTTTAAAGTCCATTAACTTAATTCAGTCATCATCAATATGCACTAACGTTTATCTACAATGTGTAACAGATGGCGAGTCGTTGGACAGTCAGCACAAAGCATAACATCTGTGCACATCTGGATCTATCCTCCTGAAACGCGGTGGAGTTCTTGGGCATCATTACTTTCTTACGGAGATCGAGGATCTTCCGAGCTATTTCTACTTCATGCACGCCATATCGTTCAGTCCAGCAGGCTTTCTGGGAAAGCGCTGTGGTGGACAGATCCACATAGCCCTATCGTATCAGGAGCATCATCTTTGGTCAGGCCATAGAGATCTCTGAGGAAGATATCCAGACAGTCTTAGAGTTTGGGGATGATGGTGACTACCCTACTCGACTACACCCTATGACAGTTTGAGGGTGCTTTCTACAGGCGAAGTACTCTGGGGATATCAACGCAGGTATGCTTAACAAGAGCAACTTGTGCCCCCAATTCAAGTACATAGCTCACGTGCTGCTAAGGTGCATTGCCTCGAGGAAGGGAGGCTTTGATGAGCTGTCTGAGCAGATACAGAACGCCTATCTGGCGTTGGTGCTGAACCACTAGTTCAGCTTCTCACGGATTCGCCTATGAGCTGTCTGAGCAGATACAGAACACCAAACTTTACAAAGTCAAGAAGAACATGAAGGTGTCAGGGAAAATAATTGCTTGGGCTTATTTTGATGACCTCGGAGTATATGCTGTAAAAAGGGAGAGGGGAATCGAGTACTTTTAATTCCCTCATGATCTGAAGACTCTCCCTGGGTTTGAGCTCAACCAGCTGGCGCGCCTGAAGTTACTATATGCTGATCCGAAGAAAATGTGTGGTTGGTTTGAGGCTGCCCAGAAAAGGGAGTATAGGACGTGTTGGGTAAACTTCAGACCACAGCAGGCCACACGTTACATGACAAGGTCTGAAGTGAGTCTCATCACAGGTTTACCTAAGATAGTCCTGAAGTGGCGCCCTCCGCGTACTATGTCCAGAATTCCTCTGACGGAGATGCCACAGGACTTTACCCCACATTTTAAGTGGTGGTACTATGACTGGCGCTCGGGAGAGGCCGTCATTGTTTTGGATAGGGAAGGCACGGTAGACACAATAAGGGTGTTTGACCCCATGTGGCTCATCAACTTGTCAGCGTCTGACATTTATACGCTATACAAGTGGCCACTCTTTTTTGACACGCAGGATATAGTGCAAGCACTACAGTTTTAGCATATAATACGTCTATGCTTTGCGCTTAATATCCATGCCGGGGTTTCTAAAGAGGAAAGGATGAAGAGATTTGAAGAGTTTAAGAAGGGAGTCAAAGTATAGATAGAACTAGGTCCAAGGGGGAGTTTGTTGGTACACATGTCCCCAGTTCTAGTCTAGTGATCTTAAATGTAATAGACTTTCATCTTGTAACACATATGTAATGTTGAATCAATGTAATGAAAAAAACTCTTCAGTGAATGGTTGATTGATTGTTTAATGTCTTATCTATTAATAGTGTTTGTTGTTACATGTATATATGAACATGTTATATAGGTTATAGAGTTGTTAGACATGTTCTGAATCATTTAAGGTTCAAGAATGTGTTTAACTAAGTAATCTGATTCAGTCAAACGACTGGACCATGCGAATGGGCCAATCGCACGACTGAACCAGGTGATTGAGTCAATCGCACGATTGAGTCATAAGACTGACTCAGTCATATGAATGAACCAATCTTATGACTCAGTTGCACGACTGAGCCAGTCGCTTGGCTCAGTCATACGAATGAGAGCTGTAACCTATAAATACCACTTCATTCGTGGAAAAACGTAACCCTTCGAGAATTATCAACCCTAGTCGTTCCTGTTCATCCAGAGAGTCCCTTCCAACTTCATAGAACGTTTCTAATCGATTCTAATCAATTCTTAACGTATTCTCATTGTTAGTTTTGATCGGATTAACGTTCTCTCTGATTGGATCGCCAATCAAATAGGATTTCGTATTATTTGATTTGGTTTCACGTTTGAATCAGTTAGTACTCCGTTCATACACGGTCCTAACAACCTTTGAGATATCTAAGAATCCTCTTGACAGCAATTAGGTGTGACATCTTGGGGTCGGTTTGATATCTTGCACAAATGCATGCAGCAAACATGATATCAGACCTACTGACTATGAGGTACAAAAAAGACACAATCATAGCCCTATAGAGATGCTCATCAACACACTCCCCCTCAAGATCAGGTCCTAGGAAGTGGTTTCTGGCTATGGATGTCTTTGCAACCTTACAATCAGTCATATGAAATCTGGTAAGTATGTCTTGTACATACTTTGACTAGTTTATTAAGATAACATTGTCAACCTGCATCACTTGAATTCCTAGAAAGAAATTGAGTTTCCTTATGGAAATCATTTTAAATCTATTATTCCTTAGCTTCTCAAAGTTTTTGCAAAGCCGCGGATTAGTTGACGCAAAAATGATGACATCTACATAAACTTGAATCAACATCAAGTCATTCTCTGTTCCTTTAATGAAGGGTGTTTAACAAATAGTACCTCTCTTGTCGCCATGCTAAACAAGGTATTTAGATAGTGTCTCGTACCACTTCCTTGGAGCTTGATGCAGCCCATAAAGAGCTTTGTCAAGCATGTAAACATAATCTATATGATCCAGGTCTGCAAAGACAGGTGGTTGTTTGATATACATTTCCTTATCAATTACCTGATATAAGAAGGCACACTTGACATCAAGTTGGTAGACCTTGAAATCCTTGGTGCAGCAAAAGCAAGGAATATCCTAACAACTTCAAGTCTTGTTACAGGAGCAAAAACATCTGTGTAGTAAATCCCCTCTTCTTGTGTATACCCTTGAACAAATATTCTTAACTTGTTCTTAATGACAAGTTCTCTATTATCTTTCTTATTCCTAAAAACCCACTTTGTACCTATTTTGGTCTTCCTTGGAGGAAGAGAACATAGGTTCCAAAACTTTAACCTTTTAAATTGAAGCAGCTACTCCTACATTGCTTCGACCCAACTTCCATACTTCAGAGCCTCATCGATCTTCTTAGGTTCAATCTAGTACAAGAAACAACAATGAAGACAAACATTTTTATCATGGATTAGTCCTCTTGTTCTCACCCTAGTTTTAGCATTTCCAATGATATGGTGGGATGGGACTTGTGGATTCTTAGTTAAGTAATCATAGCAAGTTGGTTGGACAGATCTAAATCAGTGAAATTCAGATACAGATATTGAGTATCACCCACCACATCAGCACACTTATCAAGAGAAACCTGATCCAATGAGTGTGTGACAACATTAATGTTGTCTTCTATGAAGTGGTTATGAGAATCAAGTAATTTTTGATCACTATCACTACCACCATCTCCTCCTATTGTTGGATAATTTATACCCAAGACACATAGAACATTGATGTGGTTAGTACGTTATGATCCAAGTCAGGTCATACCCAATAACAAGCTTAGCAAACACCAATTAATATTTTATTGATGATATGATCATGCAATTAAATATTTACACCAATTTAGAAAAAAAATTAGATTTTCTAAATAAGTTGTATATGAGATGGAACAACTTATTAGGATATTTTGTCCATGAGTATTATTTGTAATATCATTTGTTTTGATCAAATGACATCAAATAATAAGAGAGTGTAAGAGTTATATAATTAATAGGTTAATTACATAACTCATAAATTAACTTATAAACATTTTGTTTTAAAAGTTTTAGGTGGGAAACCCTTTTTGAAAGGCCTATTTCAGCCGCCCCCTTTAAGGGGTTGTGGGATTCCTTTTGTCTTGAGAAGAGACACTCTTGGAATTGTCCAACACTCCACCTCTCACTCTCTCTCTCATACATGCAAAGATCACCAAGAACATTTTCTTTCTACCTTCTTGAAGAAAAACACAAGCTGAAAATCGGATTTTCAGATCATCTTGGTTCGAATTTGGTGTCAAAATCCTAGCAAAAAGGTGTTTGTTGGATGCTTGTGGGTATTGTAGCTTGAGGACACCTCTCCTTGGTGTTTTGGTCATTCAAGAGCAGCTCCATCTTCATCCAAAATCATTTTTCTGCAGCTCTTCAATGGTTGTATGTTTTGCATGTTTATGGTTATTTTATACTTCTTGATAGCTAGTTCTTACACATATAAACGATCCTATGTTCATGGGTTTATTGAGACAAAGTAATGAACCTTAATTTTAAGATTATAAACATGAAATTAAGCTCTTATTCCGCTGCGTTTTTCTTGTTTAAATGGTTAAACAACTATGTTCATAGTCCAACAAACCCTACATTGGCATCTAGAGCCGGATATGTGGATGACTAGCTTCAATAGTCCTTGTAAAATTGGTTTTATGGGGTTTTTAAAACCCCTTTAGGGGCTGCTTTGTTCATGTATTATGAATCCCCAAACTTTCAAAGTTATATCACACATGCTTGTGATTAAACTTTGAAAGACATGTATGTTAAATTGTTTGTTTGTTTGGATAAAATAAAACCCGAAATTTCAGTTTGTGTTGGCTGAAATTTTATGGGTTTTAGTGAGGATTCATTGTTGTTTTGGATGATATGATGATTGTTCATTATGGTGCATAACCTAGCCCTTGACCTTGTGTTATTTGGATGATTGTAATGGTTGTATTTATTCATTCAATTGGGTTGTATAGTCATTTATTTGTGCTTTGTTTAAAGTGAAATTTATTTATTATTGGGATATAATAAATAGATTAGGTACTTTTCATTTTACTATAAATCTTTTATTAGGATATAATATCTTGTAACATGAAAATGTAAGTGTTGGAAGCACAAAGGGAAGACACAAGAAACATGGAGCATTTGGATGCGGTTTCAAGTGGGAGGTTCATGGAAGCCTTCTTTGTGTTGTGTTTGTCCTTAGGAATGTCGTATGGACCACACTTGTGATGGCAAACAAGTGTGGCCACTTTAGATGCTATGGTTATGCACTAATATTTAGTTGATTCATGATTGTTTGTTTATGGTATTGTGGTTGTTGCTTATATATGTTGTTTGCTTAACAATCCTTTCAATGATCATAACAAACTATCTAAATGGTCCTTAATCATTAAAAGGTAATAAAAGGTTATTAAAATTGTTTAATGATTTTAAAGATTAAAAGGGTTTTAATCAATGTACCATAGGGTATCTTGTATTTGAAAGCATGCAAGTGTGAATACATAGAGTTTTCTAAACTAGAATTATGAAATCTCTAAATATTTAAAAATGAGATCAACACCGTCCTTTTACACAACACTTGAGTCACTCGGGACTCTTAGTGGGATAAAGGTCACCTAACCATTTTATGGGAACTTGTGACTTGAGGCGAGAATGCCATATTCGTGGGATAAAGGTCACCTAACCGCTTATTTTGGCAAACTCACACGTGTGTGTAAGTAGGGTGTCTTGATTTGCAAACCATGTCAAATGGATCACCTACTATGTGGTTTCCAAATGGTGTTGATGGGATTAAGATGCCGACTTTACATATGATGTTTCAAGTCGATCCCATACCTCTAGAAGTTGCAAATGGTTGCAACCGTCAATCGTTGACCACCTTATTAATTTAAATCGTGGGATAAAGGTCACCTAACCACTATTTAAATGTAATGTTGGGTTCTAGATTTTAATATGAAAATGACCTTAAAAGGTATTAATTATTAAAATAACAATATCAAAAATACTAAAATTGATCTTTGTTAAAATTTTGTAGATGGCCACCAATAATAACGATAATCATGATAATTCATCCACGTCCGCCCAATCTTTACGAGCGATTCTCCAATAGGAACATCTAAATCATAACAATTTTATGGATTGGTATCGAAACTTGAGAATCATTCTCAAGCAAGAGAAACGATCATATGTTTTAGACGACCCTATCCCCGATCAACCTAGTGAGGATGATGAGCATGCCTATAACGATTGGATGAAGTACACTGAGGACTCCGTCCAAGTGTCTTGCCTTATGTTGGCAAGCATGACTCCGGATCTCCAGAAGGAGTATGAACATCATGGAGCTTATGACATGATAACCAAATTGAAGGAAACGTTCCAATAGCAAGCGAGGGTTGAGCACTTTGAAACGGTTCGAGCACTCCATGCACGTCGTATGGACGACAACCAATCGGTTTCATCTTATGTTCTTAAGATGAAAAGTCACATTGACTACCTTGAAAGGCTAAATTGTCCCGTCTCGAAGGAATTATCCACGGATTTGATCCTCAATGGCCTTACCAAAAGGTTCGAGACGTTCGTGTTGAACTACAACATGAATGCTTGGGACAAAAGCATTGGTGAGCTTCACTCTATGCTCAAAACGGACGAGGCGGCCATGGGTAAAAGGGTTTTACCCGTTCTCACCATCAATGAAGGTGGGAACAAGAAAAGGCCTTATCTCGCACCCAAGGCAAGAGTTGCCGAGGGTAAGGGACCCGTATGGGGAAAAGGGAAAGGGGTGGCAAGGTTGCCACCCAAAGCACAGGAGAAGAAGCAAAAGGTTGCTTCCAATGACCCATGCTTCAAGTGTGGGGAGATTGGACATTAGGCAAGAAATTGTCCTGTCCATCTCCAAGAGTTGAAAGCAAAGAGGGATGCCGGGCAGAGCTCAGGTACCATATACATGATCCATATTGATTTAAACTTAATATCCTCTAACACATGGGTATTAGATACCGGATAGGGAACTCACGTTTGCAATTTGTTGCAGGGGTTCAAAAGAAGTAGCAACTTCAACAAAGGGGATGTTAGCCTCTACATGGGAAATGGGGCTAAAGTTCAAGTTGAAGCCCATGGTGACTACATCTTGAAACTTCCAAATGGTTTGGAAGTAATTTTGTACAATGTTTTGTATGCTCCTAGTTTGACTAGGAACATTATTTCTGTAGCCTTATTAAAACATTTTGGATATGTATTATCATTTATTGGAAATGAAATCCATGTTACTTTGAATGACATGTTTTACTTTAAAGCTATTCCCATCAATGGTATCTATGAATTAGTTCGTGAAAATACATTGAATGATAGCTTATTGTACCAAACTAGTAGCAAGAAACTCAAATCGGATTTGAGTGACACTTACCTTTGGCATTTCCGTCTTGATCATATAAACAAGAAAAGAATTCAAACACTACAAAAGAATGGTCTTTTAAAAACAAGTGAATGTGATTCATTTGATGTATGTGAGTCTTGTTTACAAGGTAAAATGACCAAGGCATCTTTTAGTGGCAAAGCTGAAAGGGCAAAGGATTTATTAGGTATCATACATTCGGATGTATGTGGTCCTTTTAAACCTATGACAAGGTACAATGAAAGATACTTCATTACCTTTACTGACGACTATAGTCGATAAGGGTATGTGTACTTGTTAAGACAGAAAGATGAAGCTTTGGAAATGTTCAAGATCTTTCAAAATGAAGTACAAAATCAACTCAATAAGTCAATTAAAATTCTCCGCACCGATAGAGGAGGTGAATACCTGAATGATGCTTTTAGGGACCATCTTAGAAGTTGTGGGATTGTCTCACAACTATCTCCACCAGGAACACCATAACATAATGGTGTGTCCTAGTGGAGAAATCAAACTCTATTGGATATGGTTCGATCTATGATGGCTAGAAGCTCATTACCTCTGTCATTTTGGGGTTTTGCTATGCTCTCTGCGGCCCTTATTTTGAATATGGCCCCAACCAAGAAAGTGAAAAAGACATCTTATGAAATATGGCATGGAAGGGTTCCATCATTTTCATATTTGAGGGTGTGGAGGTGTGAGGCTTATGTGAAGACTCCCACCTCGAACAAGTTAGAAAGTCGTTCCACTAAGTGTATCTTTATTGGATATCCAAGAGATTCTATAGGATATTATTTCTATGATCCAATACAAGAAAAGGAGTTTGTTGCCAAAAAGGGTGAGTTCTTGGAAACCAAGTTCCTTATGGAAGGAACTGGTGGTAGAACTGTGGATCTTGAAGAGGATCAAGAACCGCAACCCAATACACGTTTGGTTGACACTAGCACTCAACATGAGGATGTTGAAAATGATCAAATAGTTGATCAATACACAGAAAAAGTTCACAGATCTGGTAGAACTAGTAATCCACCTGAAAGATATGGATTTTTCACTGATGGATGCTATGTGATAGATTCTGATGAACCAATCACATACCATGATGCGTTGTCCAATTCAGATTGTGTCAAATGGCTTGAGGCCATGAACGTTGAGAGGCAATCCATGTATGCCAATCAGGTATGGGACTTGGTTGTACCACCTCTTAACTCCAAAGTAGTTGGAAGTAAGTGGGTTTTCAAGAAGAAAACTGATATGCATGGAAACTTGGATACTTATAAAGCTAGACTTGTAGCAAAGGGTTTCACTCAAACTCAAGGGGTTGACTATGATGAAACTTTCTCACCTGTTGCGATGCTAAAATCTATTAGGATATTGTTTTCCATAGCTGTTCATTATGATTATGAGATTTGGCAAATGGATGTCAAAACCGCCTTCCTAAATGGATATCTTGAGGAAGATGTCTATATGGTTCAGCCTGAAGGTTTTGTCGATCCAAAACATCCTAACAAAGTATGCAAGTTAAAGAAATCAATCTATGGATTGAAATAAGCATCGAGAAGTTGGAATCACCATTTTGATGAAGAAGTAATTAAATTTTTATTCATCAAGAACGTTGATGAAGCTTGTGTATATAAGAAAGCTAGTGGGAGCATCATCACTTTCCTAGTATTGTATGTTGATGACATACTACTATTTGGAAATGACATTCCAACCTAGGAAGGTTTAAAAACCTGGCTTGGAAGTTGTTTTTCCATCAAGGATCTTGGTGAAGCCGCCTATATTCTGGGAATAAAGATCTATACGGATAGATCAAGGCGGTTGATTGGTTTAAATCAAAATGCATACATTGATAAGATCTTGAAAAGGTTCAAGATGGAGAACTCTAAGAAAGGTACAATACCTATTCAAAGAGGAACGATATTGAGTACGACTCAATGTCCAAGCTCAACGGATGAGCAAGATAAAATGAAGGCAATCCCATACGCATATGCTATTGGATCCATCATGTATGCAATGATATGCACTCGGCCGGTTGTTTCATGCGCCTTAAGCATGACAAGCCGATACCAGCAAAATCCTGGAAACAGTCATTGGATGGCTGACTAAAGATATGTTCCTAATCTATGGATCTGGTGATGAGGAACTCGTTGTAAAAGGTTACATGGATGCGAGTTTCCAAACCGATCGTGATGATTCATGATCACAATCGGGATACATTTTCATTCTGAATGGAGGAGCGGTCTCTTGGAAGAGCTCTAAACAGGATGTGGTGGCTTTATCAACTACAGAACCTGAATACGTCGCCACCTCATTGGCAGCTCAAGAAGCTGCATGGTTGAAGAAATTCATTGCCGATCTAGGGGTTGTACCTTCCATTCAGGACCCCCTAAGATCTTTTGTGATAACGAGGGTGCGATTGCTCAAATCAAGGAACCTCGTGCTCATCAAAAGACTAGGCACATTGAGCGGAGATTCAACTACATACGAGATGAAGTTGAGAAAGGAAAGATATGTATTTGCAAAGTTCACACAGATCAAAATATTGCGGATCCTCTTACGAAGCTCCTAGAAAAGGCAAAGCATGAAGGTCATACATGTGCCATGAGACTTCGATATTCTAGTGATTGGATTTGATCTGTAATTTCGTATTTGGATATTTGGAACTCCCTTATTACTTAAATAAAACTATTTGGTTATAATATTTCAATAAATGTTCTAATTTAGCATGTATACATCCATGAATATGTTAATTATTCTAAATGTCCGTAGTCGATCATGTTTGTGGAAGCAAATATGAACACAAGACTATTATGAACATGGATTGGTCGATATTCATAAGGCATGAATATAGAGCAATTGGTTGTTGCCAAAATTCATAGATATTCGTGGGATATGAATATTGGACTCACCCGCGTCTCAAATTTTACAACATGGAATCTTTTAGATTAATCATAAGTAAATTTGAGTAAAGGCGAATATCATTTGGTATCCTCCGACTGAGATACATATTGGGTTTTGATATTCACCAAAGTGTTATACCTTGAGCTAGTTCTTCACTGCCCTGAAATAATGGACAATACGTAAGGCTATGTTCAGGTGTGATATGAGGTGATTGTGAGAAACGTATGTAGTCAAGATGGAATTTGTTCCTCTTATTCGTTGAGAGTAAGATGTATAAGGCCTGATTAAGTTAAATCAACAAGGAATGATCATTCTGTGTCCTTGGATTTAACATGACATCTGTAATAAAAGGATAAATGACTAATTCACCTAAATCATTTCAAGTTGGATACTTGAAGGGGATGATGTTATTGAATGGCTTTTAGTCATGCGTATTAAGGGTAGTAAACCGTTGTTAGGCGGTATTTACTGCTTGCATCAATCTTCTATGAATCTTGTGCAAGTGGGAGATTGTTGGATCCTTTATACCCAAGACACATAGAACATTGATGTGGTTAGTACGTTATAATCCAAGTTGGGTCATACCCAATAACAAGCTTAGCAAACCAATTAATATTTAATTGATGATATGATCATGCAATTAAATATTTACACTAATTTAGAAAAAAATGGGTTTTCTAAATAAGTTGCATATGAGATGGAACAACTTATTAGGATATTTTGACCATGAGTATTATTTGTAATGTTATTTGTTTTGGTCAAATGACATCAAATAATAAGAGAGTGTAAGAATTATATAATTAATAGGTTAATTACATAACTCATAAATTAACTTATAAACATTTTGTTTTAAAAGTTTTGGGTGGGAAACCCTTTTTGAAAGGCCTATTTCGGCCGCCCCCTTTATGGGGTTGTGGGATTCCTTTTGTCTTGAGAAGAGACACTCTTGGAATTGTCCAACACTCCACCTCTCACTCTCTCTCTCATACATGCAAAGATCACCAAGAATATTTTCTTTCTACCTTCTTGAAGAAAAACACAAGCTGAAAATCGGATTTTCAGCTCATATTGGTTCGAATTTGGTGTCAAAATCCTAGCAAAAATTTGTTTGTTGGATGCTTGTGGGTATGGTAGCTTGAGGACACCTCTCCTTGGTGTTTTGGTCGTTCAAGAGCAGCTCCATCTTCATCCAAAATCGTTTTTCTGCATCTCTACAAAGGTTGTATGTTTTGCATGTTTATGGTTGTTTTATACTTCTTGATAGCTAGTTCTTAAACATATAAACGATCCTATGTTCATGGGTTTGTTGAGATAAAGTAATGAACCTTAATTTTTAGATTATAAACATGAAATTAAGCTCTTATTCCGCTGCGTTTTTCTTGTTTAAATGGTTAAACAACTATGTTCATGGTCTAACAAACCCTACACCTATATTGGAAACTCCTTCATTTGAGTTATGTGCCTCTGTTCTGGAATCTGCAGGCACCTCAGATGTGTCAGCTGAAAAGTTTGTCATTGTTATGCTGATAGGATTTCGAACTGCAGGGTTTGTTACCAGTTGAGCTGTAGTAATTTTCTGACTTATGCTTCTCAGCTCAAATCTTGGATCAGGATCTCCTATTAATAAGCTACATGTAGATCCTGAAACATCTTCCTAAGATTTCTTAAAACAGTTGGTAACTAAATCAAGATCAAACAGCCAATCAGGACCAGAACCTTTCATACTGTATTTGTGCTAATTGAAGGTCACATTGATTGAATTCTCAACTACTCTAGTTATGAGATTATATACTCTATAAGCCTTATCTTGGAAAAAATATCCAATAAATGTCCATCATCTTATTTCATAGTAAATTTGGCTATCTGATTTTTAGTATTCAAGATGGTGCAAGTACATCGAAATGATCTGAATAAAACAATAAAAGATCTCCTTTTGTGCCACAACGCATAAGGAGTCTCACCATTAGTCTTGACTACTAAAAATATGTTCTGCATATAGTATGCAGTATTGATTGCCTCTGCCCAAAAGATGATGGGCAGTTTAGAATCAGATAACATGGTTCTTGCAGCTTCAATAGGTGTCTTGTTTATCCCATCAGCAACACTATTTTGTTAAGGAGTCCTAGGAGCACTGTATTGTCTTGTAATACCTTTCCCATCATAAAATGCATCAAGGATTTGGTTCTTGAATTCAGCTCCTTGATCGTATCTTATGATCTTGACCTTGAGATTATATTGATTCCCAATTTTCAAAATTAAGTTCTTCAATATCTCAAGGTTCTCATCCTTAGTTCTAAGGAAGAAGACTTAAGTGTATCTTATGAAATAATCTGTGATCATCAAAAATAAGAGGTCCTTCCAATACTCATTACACTTGTACGGCCAAAGAGATCCATATGGAACAAGTGTAGGGTGTAGTGACAAAGTTCCTTTTCTTTGGCTTGTGAGACACTCTGTATTTCTTCCCTTTCAGGCATGCAACACAGTGATAATCACTTGTAAACTCTTTATTTTGTATTACAGCTACCAAATCATTCTTAATTAATTTCTTTATATTTTTAAATTTTACATGGCATAATTTTTTATGCTATAGAAAAACTCATCACTATTGGTTTTAGATAAAAATCATGAAACTTCTCCTGGGGATGAGGTTTCCTGTAAATCCATCTTGTACATATTTTCTTTCCTAGGTGCTCTGAGCAAGATAAACTCGTGAGGAATGACCACCCCATGCTAAAGAACAATACATTTATGCTTAGTCAATAGTATGTTATGTCTCTAGTAATAAAATTAGGATACACTTAAGAGATTGTACCCAAGCTCTTTAACATAGTTTACCTTCGCAATATTGAGCTTACCATTTGTGACTTTGCCCCTTCCAATGATGTATCACCTAATTCTCATTTAAAAGGAACTGGCCCTCTATCAAATTTCTTAATGTTCCAAAGCAAAGAGCCATTGCCTGTCTGTGCCTAGAACAACCACTATTAATATTCCATATATTTCGTTTGCTCTTTAGTTGTTCCTTCACAGAAAGAGATGGTTAGTTATAATTGAAAACCCAAGCCTTATTGGTCTTGGGCTTGTCAAAGTGAACTAAAGAAAATGCAATAGTAATTGATCTTATATGCAAGGTTTGAGAATCACTTGCTATTGTTAATGAAGAACTTTTAGTCACATGGTCCTCCTTTATCTTCCACACCATCTTTGGAGGACTAGACTTGGCCTTCAATACTTTGGAAGTTTTGATGACTTTGTAAGTTTTGGAAGCTGGACCTTTGAAAGTTTTTGCATCCACTACAACAAACTTCAGTACTTCGGAAGCATTCCTTTCCTCCGAGACCAAATTTTCTTCTGAATGTAAATTATCACTTATCTTTTTCTTCACTTTGGAGCTTCCGAAAAGAAAATAATTTCCTTCCAAAGTGTAAGGCCCTATTCCTGGGAAACCTCACAGTTGGTTAATCATAGCATTAGATCGCTTTATAAACAAAACATTACAGCGGAATTAAATAAACATTCATTTAAAACTTGGAAATCATATTGTACTCATACATTTGTCTTTAAATAGAAATAAAATATATTGCATGGTCTTAATTTACAATAAAGATTTCATCGATAGAAATGTCATCCATTGCTCGCCAAGTAGCTCCCTGGTGCCATCCTCAGCATCAGTATTTACCTGCCCACTATTATGCATAAAAGTCAGCTTTGCTGAGTGAGTTCTAGTTTTAGATAAATAAGTAAAATATAAGCTTTATCCTCCATATAATGACCAAGCATATATCATATTACATAACATTTCTTGCATCATATTAAGCATATTCATTATCTTTCATTCTTTCATTATCTTTCATTTCATCATAAGCGAGATTGCACAAAGCAAGAGCTCCATGTTGATCGACAACGAATGTCGATCCCGTCGGTACACATCATCATGGTAGCTAACCCCTGACAGTTGATCCACACTGCAAGGCACATAGCCCAGTCATGAATATAGCTTCGCATGACAGTTTCGCCCAACTTTCATTGGAATTCCATGGCTGCGAAATTATCTGCGAAACTATAGTTTCGCAGAAAAAACCCACAGTTTCGCAGCTTGAATATGCAATTTCGCTGGATGCACAGACAGTTTCGCAGATCACATAAAAATTATGAACCAGCCCGATTTTAACCCTAAATCGCAACTTTTTACATCCAATCTCTTAGTTTATCATCCATGAGGCTATATCTAAGCTTTTTACATGTTTTCATACGTAAAAATGTGATCTTTATGCGATTCTTTGCAACTTTTCAAAACCTAAAACCCTAGAATCCAGGTTGGATCTACAGAAGGGTTTAAAGGCCAATTCTTACCTAGATTTGTTGCTCCTTTCTTATGGTTTGATGCTCCAACACCCAGATCTTCAATCCCTTAACCTTTGAAGCTCTAAATATTGAGTTTTCTTCATTTTCTCTCTCTACTTTCTCTCTCTATGAATTTGGGAGGCTAGGGTCAAATGAGGGAGATGGTGGCTGGTTGAATGAGTTAAAGGGTTGATTATGGGCCCTTAATCACTTAGGCTCTTGCCCATAAGCCTAATTTATCAAATAACCCATTTCCTTCCTTTATTAAATACCCACTAATTAAGCCCATTATTCTTGATTACTCATTTTGACTTTTCGGGTATTACACGAAGCTATCTTCTTCTTCTTCTCAGAAGTTTTCCTTTTGATCATATGGACCATTCTTTTGGGATTGTAGATGAAATCCTTAGCAAAGTGAGAAGTACTATCACACATAATGCATTTAGTTTGCATATTTTTGAGAGTCTTGTTTTGAGTAGGAGGCTGAGCTTGATCTCTTTCCATATCCATCTTCATCTTCATAGATGATGCAGTAGGCTTCTTAGGGTGAGGCTTGCTCTTTGAACTGGATGGTTTAGGTTATGCATCAGTGGTGCACATTTGATCAGTCTTCTTCTCTTGACCAGGATGAGTTGGACATGAACTAGGACTCCTGGTACTGGAGTACATAGTTAAGTCTTTAGTCTTTACCACCTTAAATTCAGCAGAGATAAAGCCTAGATTTTGCTTGGAGTTAAAGGTGTCTTTGATCTCTTGTGATTTCTTTGACTTTCTCTTGGCTACCCTGATCAAGTTCTTCCTTGTAGACTTGGTCATCACTAGTTCTTTCTTCTCTTTAGAAGAATAGTGACCTTTCTTAGGATGATCTTCTTCACTCACTTTAGATCCATCCTTCACTATCTTTTCTTTATCTTCATCTTCCTTTTGGATAGGGTCTATGAGGGGCAACTCATCGTGACAAGTTCCATACCTTAAAGGTCTTACAGATAACAATGTGTGTTGAGGAGCTTTATCACTTGAACCGAATCCCTGCCTATTTTGTAAAAACTCTTTACGTGCAAGGATGAAGATATGATGTTCTTGAACGTTTCCTCTTCAAGAACACATTTGTCTGCCTTAGCTTTGTTGATCATAAGCTCAGCCTGGCATTCTGTTAACTTGGTAATGAGATCCTTTATTTGAGTCCTGTAATTTATGTGCTCATGCTTAAATGTTGAAATTGTTTTCTCTAAATCTTCTATTCTAATTTTATAATCATTTTTAGATCTTTTAAAGTCAGCTTTTAAAATATTCAAGGACTCAAGGACAGATCTCACTTCCAAGTTATAGGACCTATACATATTTACTTTAGCAATGCATTCAGGAGTGCAAAGATGTTCTAATACCTTGGCTTATTCATGATCAGCAATCAGTGCTAGGTTAGGAGATATATCTTCTACCTGGAAGCTCTAGTCAAAGCCTCCTTCTTTAACAGCAACAATAGCTTTTTGTTTTGGTTGGCTTCGCTTCTCAGGTTTGGGAGCACCCTCAGTGTAGTTTAGCCTGGATTGTGCATGGCCACCATTTGTTCTTGGTTCCTGTTGGTCCATTTGATTGGTTTTCAGTGTAGAAGATGGTTTGAATCGTTTAATACCGAAGACAAACAACAAACACAAAGATTTGAAGAACAAAAGAAGACCAAAATGTATTCAAGTAAGTTTCAATAAGCAACAATACACAATTGAATAAAATAAGCTCAATATATTCAATAAACACCAGCTTACAGTAGTCACTTGCAACAAAAATATTCGATTAGGTTTTGCAAGGATGCCTAACAATGAACAAAATGAAATCTATATATAGTTGTCTTAGTTTCGCAGACAGTTTCGCTGTGGGCGAAGCTGTGCTGCCGAAACTGTAGTTTTGCCCGACCGAAACTGTAGTTTCGCCGGGTGAACTTTCAGCTGACTGTGAGCAAAACTATAGTTTTGCTCATAGTTTCTCTAGATAACAAAAAGATAATCAAAACTAAACAACTTACAAATGAAATCTAACATTAATCCTACTACATAAGAATGTAAACAAATACTAATCTAAGGTGAGTCCAACCTATACTAGATCTTCAATACTCCCCCTAGGTTGGATCTCACCGACTCTGCTAGTCTTCATATCTCTATTCAGCTCCAGCATCCCCTGCTCCTGCACCTGATGTTTCTTCTTCAGCTCCTGTAGCTTTTCCTCGACGAGCTTCAACACTTGATCCACCTTGGTTGCCTCCTGCTTCATCAGCTCCTTTGGGATGAGCACTCGCTTGTGCAAATTGTTTGGTCAAATCCCGGATGTCCATGTTCAGATCATCTTCAGCCCTTACCTTCTCTGCCAGCTCCTTCACTTCAACCCTCACTCCTCTAACCTTGTTCGCCACAATCATGAACAGGCTTGCTTCCTTCCTTGTCTCCTCTCCTGCTCCTGCTTTTATATGGTTCTCACATAGAACGAGCAGGTCTTCATCCGAAAATCCAAAAAGCTCCATAGGGTCGAAGATTCGATATTCAATGTCACCCTTCATTCTAATCACCGTCTCCCCCGTCTGGTTATCATAAAACCATTTCTCAAACTCTTCAAGACGTGGAGGGAAAGGATCTGCCAATCTAACCCGATGAACTGTTTTTGGTGGCCTCACGCTAAGTACAATTTTGCCTTTACCAGTCACCCAATCTTTGTCCTTCTTGGATCTCTTCCTCTCAGCTTTCATATATCCAAATGCTTCAAAGTTATCATTCAGTCCACTTCTAATCTCCTTTTCTAGCAACTTGGCTCTTTCACTCAGATCAGCTTGAAGGAGGGGCAAAGATGCCAACCTTCTTAAATCCCACTTAGGCAAGGTCTTGAACGCCTTCCTTTTATGAAAGTATGTAATCCCACCCCCTCTCCTCTTAATCATGACATCTTGAGGCCGGGGTAATATTTCCAACTGACTATTCTCTTATCCGCCTCCTTCTTCCTCAACCCTTCCATATTTTGGAACAGGGGAGTCAGTTCTTCTGGTTCCTTTTCCTTCACAAACCAATCATTTTTCTCCATCTCTATAATATCATTCTCATCTTCACCCTTTTGAACCACATATGTTAGGGGCCTTTCATCCACCTTATAGAACTCAGGCTCTGAATCATAATCAACTAGTTGCTCATCCTCAACCTCCTCATCCACCAATCCCCTTTCAACGGGTTGCTCAGAAGCTTCAGCTTGTTTACCCAGTCTCTCTTCCCCAGTAAAATCACCTAGATTGATCCCTAAGCTAACAAATCCAGCCTCTATCACTTCTTCAACATGCTTAGAAGTCCCATCATGAGGTTCCTCAGTCCTCTTCTCAGATCCACCTGCTTCTTCTGCAGCTGCACCAGATGTGCCCTCTCCTGCCCTAGATGAAGTGCCCATATTCAAAAATGGGTACTTAGAAGTATCAGTCAGATCATCTAACTCATGTTGAGTTAGCTGATTGGGCAGGCCAGTAGCAGCTTCCAGATCATTCACCTCCTCCAATAATCTCTTGGTCAGTTTATTTTGATCCACCAACATCCTTGTCATTCCCTCCAATATCTCATCCTTTTGCTTCTCCCTCAACTCTTGATTCATCAACTAAGTCTTGGTCATACTTAGTTCATTGGATAGAGAGGTGTTGAGGTTTCTGATCACGTCCTCATCTAGACTTGGTTGTCTCTCGGTTCGTGTAGGCTCAGAAAAGGTTTGATGTTTTTGTTTTGTCCTCCTCTCATAATCCCCAGTATCAGCCTTCTTCTTTGATCTCTTCTCCCTTTCGACCCTGGCTTCAGACGCCATCTCATTCACATCGTCTTCAAAAACATAATCTTTCTCTTTAGCATATCTCTTCCTCTTCTTCACTGCCTCACTTTGACTTGTCTTGTATCCTCTGCACGTTTATCCTCAGATTCTATCACCTTCCTGATATACGCCCAACGTTCCGAAGTATACATGTTCTCCCGAAGGTATGTAATCATTCCATTGAAGTCGTGCCTGACAGCACAACAGTCAGCAAAGATCCGAGTATTCATAGACACCAAACTCTTAACTTCTCCGTGTCTCGGAACATTGGGGATTTGGTCGTTTATAATCATTTGAAGGAATCTGGGATATAGCAGCCATTTATCCTTCTTCAATTCCATTACATTTTTAGCCATGCAGTCAAATATCAAATTGGCTATATTAGCTTTCTCCCCTCTACAGCAGATGACCATTGCTTTTGCCCAGTCTAGATTTAGCCCATCTGATACACCTTTACGGTGATCTAAGCACATAATGAAAACATGAGCTATATATCTCCACTCCTTGGACAGAAAGGATTTTTTGATTTCCTTTCTGGTCCGGAAAGGAGGCCCCTCGTATCCCATAGCCAGAAATGCATCAAACACCTCCTTGTCAGTTAGATCGACTTCAGCTCTTGTATCTTCTTCCAGTCTCAATACTCTTGTAATAACCTCTTAGGTATTAGACACATCGTTATCCAGAACTTTGGCAACGACACTCCAAGAGTCTCCCAGTGTAATGTACTCAGCAGTACGCCAGAAATCTCGTATATGTAAATCATAGATGGTAGGAGAGTGTGAGATAGCGTATGCAATTGGGGATCTCTGCAGCCACCTAATACAGTCTCTGAAGTCGGCTGCCATAGGATGAGAGTCATCTAAAATGGCTGTAATATTGCTCCTTGCGTCAAACTTAAGTGTCGCCATTTAAAACTATGAAACAAACATACCAAGTTAGTAGATTATCAACCAAGGTAATATAAAAAAAATTGGCAAAAATAATGAAATAAACATATTGTTATTATATATACATTATATATGTATTTTTCTTTAATTTTTTAAATGCAGGGCGTAGTTTCGCTAACACGAAACTATAGTTTCGCTGAATTTATTCTTGTTTCGACAAGGTTAGAACACAAATTTCGACAGCCGAAACTGATAGTTTCGGAAATGCAAAGTGATAGATTCGACTGGACGAAACAATAGTTTCGGCGAGCGAAACTGAATTTCGTTGAGCGAAACTATTAAGTTCGCTCGAGCAGCATAACTACACAGTTTCGCTAGTTTTGAGAGAACTTTCGTTTAATTTCGCTGGATGATGGGTAGTTTCGCAGGATGAACTGCGAGACTATCCAACAGTCGCAATCAAATATGGTCACTTGCAGATGAAATAAACCTATAACAACTAATGTCCTAAGTTCGAAACGCACTTTAAAAGCCAAATCAATGCAGTAATGGAGCAAAACGGTGTAAATGTGAAGATTTAAGGATGAAAAACCGAGAAAAACCCTAAAAACCAATTTCGTCGAAGAGTTTAGCAAAATGACAAACTTAGTTTCGACGAAGTATATAAATGACTGGTAGTTTCGAAGAGGAATAAACACTTTCGCTGGTCATAGATTCGCGAGAAAAGCATAGTTTCGCTGGCACAAAAGAGCGAAAGCCTCAGTGCGAAAGTGTTAGCGAAGCTGCTGTTTTGTCCGACGAAACTACAATTTCGCTGTGCGAAACTATCTGCGAAAGTATACTTTCGCAGAAACCCTATTTTTTTTTTTTGAAATAAAATAAAATAAAATAAAATAAGAGAGAATACAAAGCAAAGAAAAGGACCCCACACAATCATGCCAGACAACATTTTACTTTAACTGAGAATAGAGACTATCTTAAGAAGAACGAGAAACTGAATGAAACATTTGGAGAGTCATAGTTTGGTGAGATTGCTGATATTTTTTATCCATTCTTAAACCCATGACTTCTTCTTTTCGATACGTAACCCGCAGCTGTTGTTATCATGTTATCGGTTATATTAAGAGATGATATAGAAAAACTCAGTCCCCACAGACATTTGGCAAAGAAACCTATCATGTCCTCATGATATATATTGAACGAAAGACACCTACTGATTGATTACATCTTTTCTCATACAGTAAAAATCCCTTTTTTAGACGAAGCACAATACAATTTGACAGCATTTGATGAGAGCTCCAGGTCAGTACTCACGTACAGGAGAGGAGATCATCAAATTGTACTGATGAACACTCCAGGTCAGTACTACCGTACAGCAGAGGAGATATTCAAATTATGTCGATAAGAGTTCCAGGTCAGTACTCACGTATAGCAGAGGAGATCATCACGTTGTGCCGATGAGAGCTCCAGGTTAGTATTACCGTACAGCAGAGGAGATCATCACTCCAAGTCAGTACCACCATACAGCAGAGGAGATAAGCACGAACAAGACACCACAGTACACAAAGAGGCTTCTATGATACAAGAATGAATGAGCATAGAGCTCCAGAGATTAAATGTGAAAGTTTATAAACAAGGGAGAATAAGGCAAGGACAAAACAACACGGAGGAGCCTCATTCTCAATCCCTTTTGGACAAGGATGAGTAACTTTGTGAAGGCCAACGTTGTCAAGGGAATAATCCGAGTATTCAAGCATCTTATATTCTTAGTTAAGCTACGGGAGTACTATCTACTTTGTTTTCGGGCTGAGCCTATCAAATAAATCCCGACACAATACTGTTGACCTCCTTCATATAGTTCAGACATCTCAACGGAGCAGAGGTTCTGCAAAAGGAAACAAAAGAAGCGGTTGTAAATAATTATTATACTCCCCTGAAATTTCTGCAACGAATAGGGGAAGAAATTTCTAAAGACAATCATTTATTTACTTTATACATATCTATTTCTTTTTGTTGTTTTTGTTTTAGGTATGAAAGAGTGGCAATGAGCAGTGGAGCAGATGAGAAATAAAAGCAAGAAAGAAAAGGAAACATGAGAAAGAAGTATTAACATGATAGATTTTTTTAATTTAATAATCAAAGGTTTAAAATGATATTAATCCCAGCATGGAGATCAATTCATAAAAACGAGGTTTGTCAAATATTTTTGTGAAAAGATCTGCTTTTTGATGTTTTGTATCAATGGGAATAATATTAATGAAACCCTTTTCCTGAGCATCACGGATAGCATGAATCCGTGTCTCGATGTGTTTAGTTCGGGAATGATAAATTGGATCCTTGGCAATCCCGATAGCTGCTTCGTTGTCACAGAACAACGGGGTGTGAAGAAAGTTGATCCCATAATCCATCATCTGGTGTTGAATCCATAGCACTTGGGAATAGCAACCAGAGGAAGCAATATATTCTGCTTCTCCTGTTGAGAGAGAGACAGTGGTCTGTTTCTTGCTTTGCCAAGAAACGAGACATTGCCCAAGTATTAACAACCTCCAGTAACTGACTTTGTATTTAACCTGCAGCCATTGGAATCACTGTCAGAGTAAGCATGTAAATCAAAATTCCCACCATAAGGATACCAAAGTCCTAAATGAGAAGATCCCTTTAGATAACAAAAAATTCGTTTGACGGCCTTTTCATGGGACTCTTTAGGAGCTGACTAGTATCGAGCACAATATCCTACAGCAAAGGTGATGCCAGGATGACTTGCTGTAAGATACATAAGAGAGCCAATCATGGATCTGTAAAGGTGAGGATCAATTGGTTTCCCATTCTCACCAGGAGTGAGACATGTTTGAGCAGTGAAAGGAGTCATCTCAGAAGAAGCATCATCCATTTTAAATTTCTTCAACATTTCTTAATATACTTTTCTTGATGAATGAGAATTCCCTCTGGCTTTTTTTCGACTTGCAACCCGAGAAAAAAGCACATCTCTCCCATCATGCTCATTTCAAATCGGCTTCGCATAACCTTCTCAAATTCCTGACATAATTGTGGATTGGTTGAGCCATAAATAATATCATCGATGTAGACTTGCACGATCAGCATCTCACCATCTAACTCCTTTTTGAATAAAGTCATGTCAATGGTGCCTCGAGAGAAACCATTGCTTAAGAGATACTGTGTTAATGTCTCATACCAGATTCAAGGTGCCTGATGAAGACCGTAAAGAGACTTATCCAGCTTGTATACTTTGTCAGGAAAGTCTAGATCCTCAAACCCTGGTGGTTGACACACATATATCTCTTCATCAATGTTGCCATAGAGGAATGCACATTTTACATCCATCTGATAGACTTTAAATTGTTTGTGAGCGGCATGCACCAAAAATATTCTGATAGCTTCTAGACGAGCGACTGACGCAAAAACTTCGGTGTACTTGATCCCTTCTTCTTGAGCAAAGCCTTGGACCACTAGTCTGGATTTGTTTCTTACCACGATGCCCCGGTCATAAGGTTTGTTTTTAGGGTTAATGGATTTAAATACTCCCAACTATTGATAATTGGCAGCTGTCACCCCAAGTATCATTTTGGCGAATATAACACCCAAGTAAATACTTCGGTGTCTGTATAACTCTCAAGTAAACATTTCTGTGTCTGTATCACCCGCCATTTTGGTGATACAGACACCGAAGTGTTTACTTGGGAGTTATATTCGCCAAAATGATACTTGGGGGTGGCAGCGGCCAATTTCCAATAGTTGGGAGTATTTAAATCCATTAACCCTTGTTTTTAAACACCCATTTCGTTCCAATGGGGCACTTGTTTGGTGGAAGATCGACCCGAGTCCACACCTTGAGTTTTCGAAACTATTGCAATTCTAATTGCATTGGCTCAACCCAGCAAGGATCCTGAAGAGCTGCATGAACGTTTTTAGGAATGATTTGAGATATAAACAAGAGAATAGGCAGACATTAATCAATCCAGATTGACTCCGCGTCCGAACTCCATCAGTGATAGACCAATTATGTTATCATGAGGATGATCTTTTTGACGGGTTTGCTAGAACACAAAACACAAGTTTAACCATTTAAACTTTCAGAAAAAACGTAGCGGATATGTAGCTTTTAAAACCCATTTTAAAGGCTGAAAATTTCATGTTCTTAGTGATCTTTTAAGATGTAAAACAAACCCAAATCAAAAGGATCTTTAATATGTGAATGGACAAGCTATAAGACATGTAAAACTACATAAAATCACAGCCACAATGAGTTGTGATTTCTACCTGTTTGAGCAGCAAGAAAAACGACCAAATGGGGCTGTTTGATGCTTCAAAAACGACCAAGACTTCAAGGCTAGAAGTCCTCAAGCTTGTATACCCCAAGCTTGTATGCTAACACCTTCTTGTTAGGAAGATTCACCACCAAAAGAAGCTTCAAAACCCTCCAAAGACAGCTGCTGGAACCGTGGGTTTGAGAGGAGAAGAGAGAGCTATTTTGTGTTGCATGCAATGAGAAATGAATGGCTGGTCCAAGAGAGCTTCAAGACCCCTTTAATGTGTATTGTCTTTTCAAAGAAATTTGTCCAATAGAAATAAAGGGGAGGTGGCCGAAATTTTCATTTAAAAAGAGTTCCCCCCCTTTTTTTATTAGACATATTACACTAGTTAAATGGTCTTGTGATTTAATCCCTTAGTAGATGTATACAACTAACCATTTAATTGTACAACATATATAATGCCATTATTAATTTATAATGTCATCTAACTTATATAAATAACATTACAAATAATATCATTGAATAAAATATCCTAATAAATTGTTCCATCTCATATGCAACTTGTTTAGAAAACCCATTTTCTAAATTGGTGTTAATATTTAATTGCATGATCATATCATCAATTAAATATTAATTGGTGTTTGCTAAGCTTGTTATTGGGTATAACCCGACTTGGATCATAACGTACTAACCACATCAATATTCTAAGTGTCTTGGGCACAAAGAATCCTACAATCTCCCACATGCCCAAGATCCATAGAAGATTGATGCAAGTAGTAAATACCGCCTAACAACGGTTTACTACCCTTAATACGCATGACTTATAGCCATTCAATAACATCATCCCTTTCAAGTACCCTACTTGAAATGATTTAGGTGAATCAATCATTTATCCTTTTGTTACAGATGCCATGTTAAATCCAAGGACACAGAATGATCATTCCTTGTTGATTTAACTTATCAGGCCTTAGACATCTAACTCTCAATGAATAAGAGGAACAAATTCCATCTTGACTACATACGTTTCTCACAAACACCTTGTGTTATACCTGAACATACCCTTATGTACTGTCCACTATTTCAGGACTGTGAAGAATAGGCTCAAGGGATAATACTTGGTGAATATCAAAACCCAATATGTATCTCAGGTCGGAGGATACCAAATGATATTCGCCTTTACTCAAATTTACTTATGATCAATCAATAAGATTCCATGTAATAAAATTTGAGATGCGGGTTAGTCCAATATTTGTATCCCACAAATATCTATGAACCTTGGTAGCAACCCATTGCTCTATATTCATCCTTATGAATATCAACCAATCCAAGTTCATAATAGTCTTACCCTCACACTTGTTCCCACAAGTCTGAATGACTACGGACATTTAGAGTAAACAATTTACTCATGGATTAAACATGCTAAATTGGAACATTAATTGAAACATTATAACCAAATAATTTTATTCAAATAATAAAGAGTTCCACATATCCAAATACAAAATATACAGATCAAATCCAATCACTAGAATATCGAAGTCCCATGGAACAAGTATGACCTTCATGCTTTGCGTTTTCAAGGAACTTCGTGAGAGGATCTGCAACGTTTTGATCCGTGTGAACTTTGCGAATACATATCTTTCCCTTTTCAACTTCATCTCGTATGTAGTTGAATCTCCGCTCAATGTGCCTAGTCTTTTGATGAGCACGGGGTTCCTTGATTTGAGCAATCGCACCCTCGTTATCACAAAAGATCTCTAGGGGGTCCTGAATGGAAGGGACAACCCCTAGATCGGCAATGAATTTCTTCAACCATGCAGCTTCTTGAGCTACCAATGAGGCGGCGACGTATTCTAATTCTGTAGTTGATAGAGCCACCACATCCTGCTTGGAGCTCTTCTAAGAGACCGCTCCTCCATTCAGAATGAAGATGTATCCTGATTGTGACCGAGAATCATCACGATCGGTTTGGAAACTCGCATCCGTGTAACCTTTTACAACGAGTTCCTCGTCACCAGATCCATAGATTAGGAACATATCTCTTGTCCTCCTTAGGTACTTAAGTATGTTCTTAACAGCCATCCAATGACTGTCTCCAGGATTTTGCTGGTATCGGCTTGTAATGCTTAAGGCGCATGACACGTCCGGTCGAGTGCATATCATCGCATACATGATGGATCCAATGGCAGATGCGTATGGGACTGCCTTCATTTTATCTTGCTCATCCTTTGAGCTTGGACACTGAGTCGTACTCAATATCGTTCCTCTTTGAATAGGTACGGTACCTTTCTTAGAGTTTTCCATCTTGAACCTTTTCAAGATCTTATCAATGTATGCACTTTGATTCAAACCAATCAACCACCTTGATCTATCCCTATAGATCTTTATTCCTAGAATATAGGCGGCTTCACCAAGATCCTTGATGGAAAAACAACTTTCAAGCCAGGTTTTTACACCTTCCAAGGTTGGAATGTCATTTCCAAATAGTAGTATGTCATTAACATACAATACTAGGAATGTTATTGTGCTCCCACTAGCCCTTTTATACACGCAAGCCTCATCAGCGTTTTTGATAAAGCCAAATTTCTTTACTTCCTCATCAAAACGGTGATTCCAGCTTCTCGATGCTTGTTTCAATCCATAGATTGATTTCTTTAACTTGCATACTTTATTAGGATGTTTTGGATCGACAAAACCTTCTGGCTGAACCATATAGACATCTTCCTCAAGATATCCATTTAGGAAAGCATTTTTGACATCCATTTGCCAAATCTCATAATCATAATGAGCAGCTATGGCAAACAATATCCTTATAGACTTTAGCATCGCAACAGGTGAGAAGGTTTCATCATAATCAACCCCTTGAGTTTGAGTGAAACCCTTTGCTACAAGTCTAGCTTTATAAGTATCCAAGTTTCCATGCATATCGGTTTTCTTCTTGAAAACCCACTTACTTCCAACTATCTTGGAATTAAGATGTGGTATAACAAGTTCCCAAACTTGATTGTCATACATGGATTGCATCTCAACGTTCTTGGCTTCTAGCTATTTGTCACAATCCGAATTGGACATTGCATTATGGTATGTGGTCGGTTCATCTGAATCTAGCACATAGCATCCATCCATGAAAAATCCATATCTTTCAGGTGGATTACTAGTTCTACCACTTCTGCGAACGTCTTGTGTGTATTGATCAACCCCTTGATCATCCTCAACATCCTCATGTTGAGTTCTAGTTTCAACCAAATGTGCATCGGGTTGTGGTTCTTGATCCTCTTCAAGATCCACTGTTCTACTGCCAGCTCCTTCCATAAGGAACTTTGCTTCTAAGAACTCACCCTTTCTGGCAACAAACACCTTTTGTTCCAGTGGATCATAGAAATAATATCCCATAGAATCTCTAGGATATCCAACAAAGATACACTTGGTGGATCGGACTTCCAATTTGTTTGGGGTGGGAGTCTTAACATAAGCCTCACATCCCCAAACCCTTAAGTATGATAGGGATGGAACTCTTCCATGCCATATCTCAAAAGGTGTCCTTTCCACCTTTTTGGTTGGGGCCATATTTAGGATACGGGCCGCGGAGAGCAAAGCGAAACCCCAAAATGATAGAGGCAATGTGCTTCTAGCCATCATAGATCGGACCATATCCAATAAGGTTCGATTCCTCCTTTCAGACACACCATTATGTTGTGGTGTTCCAGGTGGAGTGAGTTGTGAGACAATCCCACAGCTCCTAAGATGATCTTGAAAAACATCACTTAGGTATTCACCTCCTCTATCGGTACGGATAATTTTAATTGACTTATTGAATTGATTTTCTACTTCATTCTTGAAGATTTTGAACATTTCAAAAGCTTCATCTTTGTGCCTTAATAAGTACACATACCCATAGTGACTATAGTCGTCGGTAAAGGTAATGAAGTATCTTTCACCATTCCTAGTCATTGGCTTAAAAGGACCACATACATCCGAATGTATGATTCCTAATAAATCTTTTGCCCTTTCGGTAGTTCCATTAAAGGGTGCCTTAGTCATCTTACCTTGTAAACAAGATCACAAACATCAAATGAATCATATTCATTTGTTTTTAAAAGACTATTCTTTTGAAGTGTTTGTAAACGTTTCTTGTTTATATGACCAAGACGACAATGCCAAAGATAGGTATCACTCAAGTCCAAATTGAGTTTCTTGGTGTTAGTTTGGTACAATAAACTATTTAAAGTATTTTCATGAACCAATTCATAAATACCATTAATTGGAATAGCTTTAAAATAGAACATACCATTTAAAGAAACATGAATATCATTTTCAATAAAGGATAATACATAATCATAATGTCTTAATTGGGATACAGAAATAATGTTCCTAGTCAAACTAAGAGCATACAAAACATTCTTCAAAATAACTTCCAAACCACTTGGAAGTCTTAGGATGTAGTCCCCACGAGCTTCAACTAAGACTTTAGTTCTATTGCCCATGAAGAGGCTAACATCCCCTTGTTTGAAGTCCCTACTTCTTGTGAACCCCTGCAACAAATTGCAAATATGAGTTCCACATCCGGTATCCAATACCCATGTGTTAGAAGATGTAATATTAAGATCAATATGAATCATGTATATTGTACCTGAGGTCTGCCCGGCATCCCTCTTTGCTTTCAGCTCTTGGAGATGGACAGGACAATTCCTTGCCCAATGTCCTATCTCCCCACACTTGAAGCATGGGTCATTAGTAGCAACCTTTTGCTTCTTCTCTTGTGGTTTGGGTGGTACCCTTACCACCCCTTTCCCCTTTCCCCAAACAGGTCCCTTACCCTTGGCAACCTTTGCCTTGGGTGCGGGATGAGCCCTTTTGTTTTTCCCACCTTCATTGATGGTGAGAACGGGTAAAACCCTTTTACCCATGGCCGCCTCGGCCGTTTTGAGCATTGAGTGAAGCTCACCAATGCTTTTGTCCCATGCATTCATGTTGTAGTTCAACACGAATGTCTCGAACTTCTTGGTTAGGCCATTTAGGATCGAATCCGTGGCCAACTCCTTCGAGACGGGACAATTTAGCCTCTCGAGGCGGTCAATATGACTTTTCATCTTAAGTACATAAGATGAAACAGATTGGTTGTCATCCATACGACATGCATGGAGTGCTCGAACCGTTTCGAAGCGCTCAACCCTTGCTTGCTATTGGAACGTTTCCTTCAGTTGGGTTATCATGTCGTAAGCTTCGTGATGTTCATACTCCTTTTGGAGATCCGGAGTCATGCTCGCTAGCATGAGACGAGACACTTGGACGGAGTCCTCAGTGTATTTCAGCCAATCGTTATAGGCCTCCTCATCATCCTCGCTAGGTTGATCGGGGATAGGGTCATCTAAAACATATGATCTTCTCTCTTGCTTGAGAACAATTCTCAAGTTTCGATACCAATCAATAAAGTTGTTATGATTTAGACGTTCCTTTTGGAGGATCGCTCGTAGTGATTGGTTGGACGCGGATGAGTTATCGTGATTTTCATTATTGGTGGCCATCTACAAAATATAACAAAGATCGATTTTAGTATTTTTGATATTGCTAATTTTAATAATTAATGCCTTTTAAGGTCAATTTTATATTAAAATATAGAACCCAACATTACATTTAAATTGTGGTTAGGTGACCTTTATCCCACGATTTAAATTGATAAGGTGGTCAACGATTGACGATTCCAACCATTTGCAACTTCTAGAGGTATGGGATCGACTTTAAACATCATATGCAAAGTCGGCATGTTAATCCCATCAACACCATTTGGAAACCATATTTTAGGTGATCCATTTAACATGGTTTGCAAATCAAGTTACCCTACTTGCACACACATGTGAGTTTACCAACATAAGTGGTTAGGTGACCTTTATCCCACCAATGTGGTATTCCCACCTTAAGTCACAAGTTCCCTCAAAATGGTTAGGTGACCTTTATCCCATTAAGAGTTTCCAAATGACTTAAGTGTTGTGCAAAAGGACGGTGTTAAACTTGTTTGTTAAATGTTTAGAGGTTTCATAATTCTAGTTTAGAAAACTCTATGTACTTGTATTTGCATGCTTTCAAATACAAGGTACTCTATGGTTCTTTGATTAAAACCTATTTTAATATTTAAAATCATTAAATCATTTTAATAACCTTTTATTAACTTTTAAGAACCATCAATTTTCAGCTTGTTAAGTTTGTTAATGAGTTTGTTATGAATATCCAAATATCAACCAAACAATCAAACAACAAACAAGCATAAACATGTAAACATGAGTGTATAACCTTAGCTACTAAGTTGACAACACTTGTTTGCCATCACAAGTGTTGTCATAAGGTATTTCCTAAGGGTTTGTAATGACACAATTACATGTGTTCATGGATTCCCACTTGAATCCATATCCAAATACTTCAATGTCCATGTCTTTGATGTCCATCCTTGGTCTTGATCTTGTGCATCTTCCTTTTACAAAATTGTATCCTAATACATTTTTATAGTAAAAGAAATGCATCTAATCTATTAATTACATAACAAAATGAATAAATAATTACAACCCAATTGAATAAACACAAACATTACAACCCAATTGAATGAATAAAACAACCACTTGAATCATCCAAACAACACAAGGCCAAAAGCTAGGTTATGCACTTTAACAACCAATGATGATATCATTCATTCATATAATGAAACCCCACTTAAAACCACCAAATTTCAGCCAACATAAACTGAAATTTTGGGTTTTAAACATTGTCCAAACAATCAACATTTCATAATATGTATCTTTCAAGGTCTAATCACTAGCATGTGTGATATGACCTTGAAAGTTTAGGGAATCATTCATACAAAATATAACAGCCCAAAATCAGCCTATAACTAGTTTATAATCATCCTTTAAAACCAATTTTAAAGGACAAAACAAGCAAGTCATCCATATAACCGGCTCATGATGCCATTGACGGGTTTGCTAGAACACAAAACACTAGTTTAACCATTTAAACTTTCAGAAAAACGCAGCGGATATGTAGCTTTTAAAAACCATTTTAAAGGCTGAAAATTTCATGTTTTTAGTGATCTTTTAAGATGTAAAACAAACCCAAATCAAAAGGATCTTTAATATGTGAATGGACAAGCTATAAGACGTGTAAAACTACATAAAATCACAGCCACAATGAGCTGTGATTTCTACCTGTTTGAGCAGCAAGAAAAACGACCAAATGGGCTGTTTGATGCTTCCAAAATGACCAAGACTTCAGTGCTAGAAGTCCTCAAGCTTGTATACCCCAAGCTTGTATGGTAACACCTTCTTGTTAGGAAGATTCACCACCAAAAGAAGCTTCCAAACCCTCCAAAGACAGCTGCTGGAACCGTGGGTTTGAGAGGAGAAGAGAGAGCTATTTTGTGTTGCATGCAATGAGAAATGAATGGCTGGTCCAAGAGAGCTTCAAGACCCCTTTAATGTGTATTGTCTTTTCAAAGAAATTGGTCCAATAGAAATAAAGGGGAGGTGGCCGAAATTTTCATTTAAAAAGAGTTCCCCCCTTTTTTTATTAGACACATTACACTAGTTAAATGGTCTTGTGATTTAATCTCTTAGTAGATGTATACAACTAACCATTTAATTGTACAACATATATCATGCCATTATTAATTTGTAATGTCATCTAACTTATATAAATAACATTACAAATAATATCATTAACAAAATATCCTAATAAATTGTTCCATCTCATATGCAACTTGTTTAGAAAACCCATTTTCTAAATTGGTGTTAATATTTAATTGCATGATCATATCATCAATTAAATATTAATTGGTGTTTGCTAAGCTTGTTGTTGGGTATAACCCGACTTGGATCATAACGTACTAACCACATCAATATTCTAATTGTCTTGGGCACACAGAATCCTACACTTTCAAGGTCTTGAAATCGGCAGTCATGGGTGGAATATGAGTGGGTGGATGGTTAAGAGATGAACAGGATGGTGAGGTAGAGTGAGGTGAAGAAATAGAACAGGTTGGTTGGGATGTGGTACGTAAAGGTGATGAGGGAAGTGATGTTGACATAGGTGGAGGTGGGAGATCAAACGAGGATGAGGATGATGCAACATCAACTGATGTAGCATCATTTGTTGTTGTGACGGGAGGGACAATAGGTTCAACTGGAAATGGAGCGGGAGGTATAATGTTTGTTATAGCATTGGAGATAGATGCATCATCATTGAAAACTGGAAGATTAATTGATTTAAACATTGTATCGGAGTCAAAGAACCAAGCTGGTTCTGAATGAACATCAGAGGAATTAGATTCCTGCCAATCGACATAAAATGACTCTTGAACGATACGTGTTCTCTTGTTATATACCCGATAAGCCTTTTGTGAAGAAGAATATCCTAGAAAATAACACTCATTAGACACGGCGCCAAATTTTGTCTTCTGAGCTTGGGTGTTCAATAAGGTGCACGAGCAACCGAATGGTCGAAAGAAGTCAATCAAGGGCTTTCTCTTGTGAAATAATTCATATGGAGTCTTCATCGTATCCTTGACTATCAACACCCTGTTAAGAACATATGAAGCATTATTCACCGCCTTGGCCTAAAAGATGATGGGAAAGGGGGATTCTATTAGCATTGTACGTGCAGCTTCAATTAGGGTGCAATTCTTTCGTTCGGCCACACCATTCTGTTGAGGGGTCCTCGTAGCACTGAATTGTCTTAATATTCCTTTGGTAGCACAAAAAGAATCAAATATCTGATTTCTTAATTCAGTACCGTTGTCACTTCAGATCGCCATTACCTTCCTCTTACTTATTGTTTCAATTAAAGCTCTTCAGCAGCTTCTCCTTTATGAGCAAGAAATCTCACACATGAATATCTGGAATAATCATCTATAATTACAAGGCAGAAAGATTTCTTAGCAATATATTTAACACTGATTGGATCAAACAGATCAGTATGTAACAACTCGAGGGGATTTGAGATGCTATTTTCAGTTTTAGGTTTGTGTGGTTTCTTATGTTTTTTCCTTTTACACATGCCATGCATTTCTTAACCACAGAATAGTCTTTTAAAGGTAATCCCCTAACAAGATTGTTTTTAACTAATTTGTTTATGATTTTGAAATTAACGTGGCCCAATCTACGATGCCATAAGAAAGACTCAGAGGAGGAAGCTTTAGACAGAAGACAGGTGACTGTAGATGATGAGTCCTTTGAATTCATATCAAGAAGGTATGTATCATGCTTCCTTGGAGCCCGCATGAGTACCATATTATCTGGAATATCAATCTCAGATTTCAAAAAGAGACATTCATTGGACTTGAATAAGACCAGAATGCTTTTATCACAAATCTGAGAGACGCTTAACATATTGAATGCAATCTCAGGCACGAAGTTGACTTTCTCCAAGGTAAGAGAGCCATTAGAAACTTCGCCTTGACCTATCATTTTTCCTCCCTTCTTGTCTCCGGCGAAAGCAACGTAACCACCATTGATTATCCGGTAGTTAGTCAATAAATCTTTAAGCCCCGTCATATGTTTGGAGCATCCACTATCAACATGCCATACACTATTTACAACCTTAGTGGATGACTCCTGCAAGAGTATCGAAGAAAGAATTAACCAGGTGAAACGGGAACCCAAGCTTGAACAACTTTAGGTTTAACTGAAAGAGATTTCTTACAAAAGAAATTATTAATGAAGAAGCTGAGGACAGTGCTTAACAACATGATCATCTTTACCACATTGAAAATAGTGTGGTTTTAATCTAGTTCCATTATGTAATGAGGTAGGAAGTTTATCTATGCATGTTTCCTCATCACATTCAGATAATCTTGAATCATCATCACTGTATACCTCAAACATGTTAACAGAGCTATCTTTATTTGAAAAAGAATGATTATGTATTGACGAAATTGAAATGTCATCTGAGATACATGTGGTACTAGTACCTCTAGTACTTGCCTCAGATGAAGATATAATCCTGTCATTAAACACAAAAATTTTAGCAGGGATAAAAGATGGAATGGGGTGAGAAAAGAATTTTTCAAAAGAGTTAGTTTTTGTTTCCTCGTCACTTTTCATAGTAGAATCAGACACAGGATCAACATAAACAATAGATGAACCAATATCACAATCCACAACATTTAAAGAGCAAACAAAAACATCACTAGAATAGAACGAAATAGAGTCTTTTACAGTATTACTAGAAACAAAGACAGAATTTAAACTAGAGTTATGATCTAAAACAGAATGCTGAGGTTCAGGTGTATTAAGGCTAAAGCATCCAAGCCCTCTAGTCGGTCCATAATCATAGTCCTCACGAACATGCGTAGGATTCACACCTTCTAAACCTGCAGACATACTGTTAGTATCTATTTGGATCAAGTCATTAGAAGGATGGGGAATGGGCATAGGTGAATAACAGTAAGTACTAGGAGGAGGATAAACCTTAGTATTTTCATAGCCCAAACCTGTTTTAATCCTAGCCCCCCGTTGAGATTTACATAAATCATCATGTTTCATTCCTGATATGGTCTATTTATCAAGTTTTGACTGAAGCTTGCTTGTTTCAAACTCAGCAAGAGCAACCCTTTTAGTTAAACTATTAACCTCAACATTTCTTTCCAAAACAATTCTTTTTAAATGATCGTTTTCTTTTAAGGCCTCATTTAATTTAACAAAATATTTTGACTCCTTTGTTTTAAGCTCCTCGTTCATTCGTTTCAAATCTTTTTCATTATCGATCAATAAACGATTAGCCTTATAAACCCCAAAAAGTCTGATTTTACAAGAAGATAAACACATATCTTGAATTACCTCATAGGGAAGTCCCATCACCACCTTCTCAGCTGCAAGAGCTTTCTTACATTGACACACCAGAGTACTCAACTCTTTTTTCTCAACGGTGGTAGCAGCATCATCATCATCCTTTCCTAGCTTTGAGGTTTGAATTCCTTCCTTCCTGCATTTCTCCTGATTTTCTTTTTTCAACCTCTCCTTCTCTTTCAACTCTACAATCTCTTCAGTTCCATCCTTAAACTCCTTGAACGGATCAAAATCTTCCTCACAGTTCATCTTCATCTCTTCTGCCTCAATCTCAGCCACTAGTGCTTGGTTAACCTCTTCTCTTGTCTCTTCTACCTCTGTGCTCCAATCGAAGTTAGATATCAATGTGTTTTCTTTCTTGTGACTTGTCTCTTCTTTACCTCCATTAGCAGCCAATCTTGGAATTCCTAAATTACTAGGATCAGTGACAGTTGGCAATGGACATTCACGTTTGAAGTGTCCCAATTGCTTGCAATTGAAGCATCTCAGCTTGGACTTGTCAAAACCCAGTTTGGAGTTAGAACTTTGTCCTTCAAAATTCTTTCTACCAGTTCCCTCCATAAATCTTTGAGCTCTAAGTGTCAACATCGTCATTTGCCATTGAATATCGGATTCTTCGAGATCATCAGGATCCACCTGATACATATCCTCCATTGTCATTCCTTTACCTTTCAAATCTCCGACTACTAATGCTTTATAACTCTGAACAAACATCCCAAAAAGAGCCATTGTCTCAATTGGAACAGAAGTTTCAACAGTTGCTTTTAAGTTCCCTTGCTCTCTCCCCGTGTTACCAGAACCGCCAGAGTAATCACTTGAGTTCACTCCTTCCTGACGAGATGCCTGCATTAGAGAGCTTGCAACGGAAGACAGTAATGCAGTATTCTGAGAATAACCGGATGAAGGCATCATTGACTGATTAAACTCCCTCCTTTCCAGATCTAAGTCAAAGGACTTCAGCTTGTTAATCGCATCCATCAGCTTGTAGTTAGTGAAGTTTCTTTCTTGTTTCAGCATTCTCACTTGTAAACTCCACTGAGGTGGAAGAGAGTCTAGGAGCTTATTCACTTTCTCATGATTTCCCAACTGATCATCATACTTCTTTAAGGTACTTGAAACTGACAGAAATCGATTAGTAATGTCAGTAAAGTCTTCATTCTTGTGTTCGACAAATGAATTGAACTCCTTTTGAGCTTGGGCTTTTTTATCTTTCCTGAGATCCTCATTCCCATCATAGAACTCACACAAGGCGTCGCATAAGGATTTTGCATCTTTGTATTCAGCAAAGCTATTGTAAATATCGGGTGCAAGACATAATTTCAGAGCTCCGAAAGCTTTTTGGTCTCTATCAATCAGCTTTTGATACTTTTCAGTCAATGTGGAGGAGTCTGTATTTAGGGATACAGTCCTACAGATAGTAACGGTTGGCTTGTACGGGCCAATGATGATTGAATCCTATTGATTGTGATCGGTGTAAAAGAAGAAGGCCTTAAGACATCTCTTCCAGTCTTTAAAATTATCCCCGTTAATGAGTCTGGGAGGTCTATTGGGAGCAACACTCTCTAAATCAGCAAGAGTGAGAGAAGTCATCTTAGACATGATAATTTTGTAGAAGAAAAGGAAATTTCGCTGAAGAAAAGGTAATTTCGTTGGGGTAGTTTCGCAGACACTAGTTTCGCCCGGACGAAAGTGCTTAGTTTCGTTGTGAGTTTCGCAGGAAACAAGCTTGAACTTTCGTTCAAATTACTTTCGGCAGCAATTTCGCTAGAAAGTCACATGATCACAAATGAACTTTCGTTCAAAAACTCTAGTTTCGCATAAAACAGCAGGGATGAGAAACAATAGTTTCGCTGAAGAAGTATCTAGTTTTGCCGCAAGAACATGTAGTTTCCCTGGAAGAACCAGAAAAACCTTTAAACCCCAAAAACAATCTGAAATCACCCAAATCTCAATGTATTTGAGATGTGATGATTCACGAAACTTCCCCAAACAAAAACAAGCAGAATTCAATCAACTTCCATGTAAAAAACTTTATTTATTTTGATATGGATGAAGAAATATTGGTATTGAGCAAAAATAACCAAAAACCTCAAACAATCAAGAGCACTAAGGCTCTGATACCATTTTGTTGGTCCATTTGATCGGTTTTCAATGCAGAAGATGGTTTGAATCGTTCAATACCAAAGACAAACAACAAACACAAAGATTTGAAGAACAAAAAAAGACCAAAATGTATTCAAATAAGTTTCAATAAGCAACAATACACAATGGAATGAAATAAGCTCAATATATTCAATAAACACCAGCTTACAGTAGTCACTTTAACAGAAATATTCGATTAGGATTTTGCAAGGATGCCTAACAATGAACAAAATGAAATCTATATATAGCAGTCTCAGTTTCGCAGACAGTTTCGTTGTGGGCGAAACTGTGCTGCCGAAACTGTAGTTTCGCCCGACCGAAACTGTAGTTTCGCTGGGTGAACTTTCAGCTGACTGTGAGCGAAACTATAGTTTCGCTCACAGTTTCGCTAGACAACAAAAAGATAATCAAAACTAAACAACTTACAAACAAATCTAACATTAATCCTATTACATAAGAATGTAAACAAATAATAATCTAACGTGAGTCCAACCTATACTAGATCTTTAGTTCCTTGCACTCCCTTGCAAAGTATTCCATTTAGTTATAGTTGTAACACTTTACTTTACATTTATCCATCCCAAACTTTCCACTTGATGCATTGCTAGGAAACTTCCTTCATGTTCTCACGTAGAACTTCTTGGCTTTATGGGTGAGAAGAGCCATTTGTTGGACTATCTTCATGTACTCCAGATATGAACGGACCCTTTTATGAGTTGTCAGGGTAGCAGATAAGATGATGTTATGGTTCTCTACTATCCCTTTCAACCATATGAAAGGCTAAACTTTGTTGATTGTTGGAAGAGTTGTTTGATGGATTTTGCATGTTCATCTCCATCTGGTAGCCACTAAGGATACTATATAGCTCTATGAGAGTAAGGGTAGTGAGATTTTTAGTTCTCTTAATGGCCACACAGTAGTGAGTCAATTGTCTATAAGATAGAACATGAACTTCCTCACAATGTCCCTATTCTCAAGTTTTACTCCAATATCCATTAGAGTATCCACAATCTCAACATACCTGAAGTATTGTTGAGTGTTGGACCAAAAGAACCAATGAACCAAGATCAGAAAAACCTCTAAGTCCCACAAGACATCACAACAACTGCTGAAAGCTTCATCAGCAGTTTGACAAAGACTGAAGACTTCAAGTACTGAAGACTGAAGTACTGAAGATCAACAACTGATGTACAAAGTCTGAAGACAAAGACTGAAGACATCAGCTGATGACAACTACTGAAGTCATCAGCTGATGAAACGTCTGGAGTTCAAAGTCTGAAGACCAAGTGCTGAAGCTTCAGAGTTTGTCACAACAGCTGAAGAATACTTCTTCAGTTGTTGTGATGGTTTACTTTTCAGTTGTTTAGTTTCAGTAGTTTGTAATTTTCCTTTCAGTAGTTTGTAAACGACTGAAGAGTTTGTTCTTCAGTCATTGTAGCTTTCAGTAGTTACTTTTCTTATCAGTCGTTTGTAATAAGTAGTTTGACACTTAGTATCTTGTAAGAAGATGTCAGCTGTTTGACATCTTCAGTAGTTTAGGTGTTTTTCAGTAGTTTGTTAATAACCGTTTGATGTCACTATTAAGTGACATCAGCTGACGTCATTCTTTCTATATAAGGAAGATGACCTAATTGTAAACGGTGCCGAAGCGTGTGATTCAATAGAAAACACCTTTTCGTAGAATTGTTCTCTCTCTATAACTTTACTTTTACATGCAAAATCATTTGTGTTCTTGCTTGTTTGTTTAATTCTCGTGCTAAATCCGCTGCGAATACAACCTAATTGATCAAACTAGAGGCTGAGATCCTTTCAAATGGTATTAGAGTAGGTTAATCATTGATTGATTCAACAATCGATCATTGAAACTGCTCTTTTGATCTCTACGTTTGATCGAATTAGCAATTTGCAAGAATTAGTTATAGAGATTGAGTTTCTGCTGCTTCTGGCCGTTAAACTTGAGGTTCTCGTGGTTTTTGAGCTAGATTTGTTTTGTTTTCCTTGAAATTGACTGAAATCTGAAATGGCAACACCAACAAACGATCCTCACAATACTGGCTCCTCAACCAAGCCTCCGATGCTTGTGAGGAGTGAGTATAACATCTGGCAAAGGCGTATGCTCCATCATCTATCGATCAACAGTGCTGGTTGTTGGAAATCGGTGGTGCATGGACCATATAAGCTGATGGTGAGCGCTCCTGAATCTAATGAGAGGGTTCCGAAGAAACCCGATCAATATTCGGACGAAGATCTTAAGCTGTTCGAGATTAATGCAAAAGCCCATGGAATTCTGGCCATGGCACTGGCAAATGAAATCTATTTGGGACTGATGCATCATGAGACTGCTCATGATCTCTGGGTTGCTCTGAAGGAACAATTCGGAGGAACCGATGAGGTCTTAGAAAACACAAGGGAAATCCTCGCCCAACAATATGAGACATTCTCTCATAGGAAGGGTGAGACTCTGACTCAACAGTTTGAGCGGTTCTCATGTTTGATCTCTGAGTTGAAGATGGTCAAACAAGAGTACTCAAACAACCAGATGAACAACCGTTTCCTTAGATCCCTGCCTGAGAGATGGGACACTTATACCATTGTCCTACGCTCTAGTGCAAATCTGGATACTCTATCTCTCACCCAGCTTCATGGGAAACTGCTTACATTTGAGAGAGAGATAGAGCAGAAAAGGAAGTTGTCCACCTCTAGCAAGCTCACGGATGACTTTGTCTCAGGCAATGCTGCCTTGATAGGTCAGGAGTCAGAATATGCTTCATCTGAGAGTGCCTATGATGAGCATATTGATTTTTCTAGCAATTCTGAACATGCTTTTGTTGGTATTGATAGTAGTTCAGGAGGTTGCAGTGATAACCTGTGCTTTCTGATGGAGGACTTGAAGGGCATTCCAGATGATGATCTGGAAGAGATGGATATCTTGAGTCAAATGGCTATGATAAATATCCGATCTCAAAAGTTCTATAAGAGAACCGGCAGGAAATTCCCTGATCTCTCTGGCAAAACCAAAGTTGGTTTTGACAAGAGCAAGTTAAGGTGTCACAAGTGCCACGGGCTTGGACACTTTGCTAGAGAGTGTAGATCATCTGGATCTAACTCCTCTGCACCCTTTGTGACTTTTCCTAGTAATAGCTCACAGCACAAAGGGCAACATCCTTCCAGTTCTAGCCATCCATCACCAGCTCAGGCATCACCTGCATACTTTGTGCCTCAGGGTCATATGCCATACCCATACCCCTGCTACTACATGCCTCAGCCAAGTCAAGTTCAATCACCCCCTGCTCAGCAACCACATGCTCTTCCTGAGCCTCAACCTTCCCAATCTCATCATCAAACCCAAACTCAATAACACAGCTTCTTCACCCCAGGAGTTGTTGACTGGAGTAGTTTACCAGATGATTTATCTGGTCAAGAACAACTATTCCAAGGTGCTGGTCAATATGGTGGTGATCATCCTTTTGGGAACCTTGCTCTCATGGCCCTGGAGCATGCTGATGGGTCATCCTCCAATGCTTCATCTCAGGTATCTTCTGAGGCTAAAGCCAAGCTTTGTTCTGATTCATGCATAGCGGCATTTGCTTCTATTAGAGAGGAAAATGTAGCTTTAATTGATAAAAACCTTAAGCTAGAGCAAACCATTTCCAAAAGAAAAGCTGAATTTGAGGCTGTGATTAATGATAAAAATGATGAGATCTATAAGCTTAAATGCCAAATCAAAGATGATAAGGCTAGGGAAGAGGTACTTCTAGAGAAGTACAGAGACCTCAAGGAAACACTTGCAGCTACCCAGGTAGAGTGTGATCGATGGGTACAATCCTGCAAGGGTTTTGAAATGCTTCTTAGTAAGCAATCTGCTTCCAATGTCAAGTTTGGCATTCGTTATAATCACACTGCTCCTCCTATAAATTTCACTTGAAGAGCTGAAGTTGAATCTGATGGAGAGAGCAATAACCAATCCTTCTCATCATGTGACCTACTATCTGATACAACATCATCAAAAGTAGAAGTCAACATTCATTCCTCACAAAACCAATCAGCTGATGGTTCAAATGCTGACTGTCACATGATAAACAAGTTGATCAACTCAGGTGTTGTCTCTAGAAGTACTGAAAGTACTGGAGAGCAAGTGATAACACCTGAAGTTCAAACCCCAACTACTTCCAGTACTGAAGAGAAGAAAACTGCCAGTAGAAAGGGTTTGAAGACTCCTGAAGAAGATATCAGGAAAGCAAGTACTGCAAAGAAGAAAACTGCAAGTACTGCTAGCAAACTACTGAAGAACAAGTCTTCTGTTGTTTCATCTTCTTCAGTTGATGATCAACATAAGATGAAGAAGAAGCCATGTGGAATATGTGGCTTGTTCAATCATCTTACAGATGATTGATGGTACAAAAGGGGTTCCAAACTCGAACAAAAGGAGAAAATTACAGAGAAAATGAATGAAATGAAAACTGAGTTTGAGACCAAGTTTGTATCAGCAACATCAAAGCCTGAAACCCCTAAGCCCAAAAAGAAACCCAAAAAGGCTACTCAAGGAGATGAGTCCCCTGAGGATGCCCTTGCACAACAAACGCTGGAAGTGATTGATGGCCAGATTCTCCCAGCAATCACCACGACTCCACTTACCATAACCGCACAGGCTTCCTCTTTACAGGAGCCTGATGCAACCATTTCTGGGGCTGCCACACATCTGGAACCTTTCTTAATTGAGGAGGTTGCCATTGAAACACACACTTCTCCCTATGTGCATACTGCATCTAGCCCATCTCCCACTGCAACCGCCCCTAAAATAGTTCTCTTAATGGCCACATAGTAGTGAGTCAATTGTCTGGAAGATAGAACATGAACTTCCTCACAATGTCCCTATTCTCAAGTTTTACTCCAACATCCATTAGAGTATCCACAATCTCAACATACCTGAAGTATTGTTGAGTGTTGGACCAAAAGAACCAATGAGCCAAGATCAGAAAAACCTCTAAGTCTCACAAGACATCACAACAACTGCTGAAAGCTTCATCAGCAGTTTGACAAAGACTGAAGACTTCAAGTACTGAAAACTGAAGTACTGAAGATCAACAACTGATGTACAAAGTCTGAAGACAAAGACTGAAGACATCAGCTGATGACAACTACTGAAGTCATTAGCTGATGAAACGTCTGAAGTTCAAAGTCTGAAGACCAAGTGCTGAAGCTTCAGAGTTTGTCACAACAGCTGAAGAATACTTCTTCAGTTATTGTGATGGTTTACTTTTCAGTTGTTTAGTTTCAGTAGTTTGTAATTTTCCTTTCAGTAGTTTGTAAACGACTGAAGAGTTTGTTCTTCAGTCGTTGTAGCTTTTAGTAGTTTTTTCTTATCAGTCATTTGTAATAAGTAGTTTGACACTTAGTATCTTGTAAGAAGATGTCAGCTGTTTGACATCTTCAGTAGTTTAGGTGTTTTTCAGTAGTTTGTTAATAACCGTTTGATGTCACTATCAAGTGACATCAGCTGACGTCATTCTTCCTATAAAAGGAAGATGACCTAATTGTAAACGGTGCCTAAGCGTGTGATTCAATAGAAAACACCTTTTCGCAGAATTGTTCTCTCTCTCTATAACTTTACTGTTACATGCAAAATCATTTGTGTTCTTGCTTGTTTGTTTAATTCTCGTGCTAAATCCGCTGCGAATACAACCTAATTGATCAAACTAGAGGCTGAGATCCTTTCATTGAGTCATGGTTTCACCTGTCTTGTAGGTGAAGTTCTTAAACTGCTGCTTTATGAGGTATTTCTTATTTTCCTTGGCTTCCTCAGACCCCTCATACATAAGCTTAAGTGCATCCTAGAGCTGCTTAGTAGTTTTGCACTTCTTGAAGCCTCTATAGATAGAGTTTGGAAGAGCAGTTTGAAGAGCGGTCATGGCTTTCTCATCTACATCAATTTTCTTCCAATCCTCTTCA